>JAPFFP010042296.1:0-86507 GCA_026153255.1 Solanum medicagineum | reverse complement strand
CATATGCATTTCCTTTTTGCTTATCATCACTGTTTATTTACTTTAAGGAATACTAAAGGTACAAACCCCTCATAATATGTATAGTAAGCGCACAGTTACAGGTTGGTTCTCCCGGGCCTCATCGGCAACGGGTGCCAGTCCGCCCTAACGGGACTTAGGGCGTGACACAACTCCCTCAAGTCTGTACATTAGGCACACACAATCTACCTAGGTACCGAATGGTACCATCTCCCCTTGGGAGAAAACCTCCACTTTACCTTCCTTCACCAAGGTCTTCAACTCTACCAAGGCGAGGTCAAGGTTTTGTTTTGCCTTTACCTCCCCAACCAAAGAAGACTTAGAACCATCAACAACTACTACACCACCATTATCAACTTCATCCAACCTAACCCCTAATCTAGCCAACCGGTGAACCTATCTAGCCACCTTTTTGCCATCATTATCAATATGAGCTAAACTACCCATAGACACCATACTTAGAGCATTGGCCACAACATTAGCTTTGCCAGGGTGATAATGCACACTCATATCATAATCTTGAAGGAGCTCTAACCACCTTCTTTGTCTCAAGTTAAGATCCTTTTGGGTGAACAAATGTTGGAGACTCTTGAGGTTGGTAAACACATCAACATGAACCCTATACAAGTAGTGACGCCAAATTTTCAAAGCAAATACCACGGTCACCAATTCAGCATAATGGGTGGGATAATTCTTCTGATGCACGTTATGTTGTCTACAGGCATAAGCTATCATCGCACCATTTTGCATCAAAACACACCCCAAATTAATTCTTGAGGCATCACAATATACTACAAATCCTTACAACCCTTCTGATAGAGACAAGCTAGGAGCGGAGGTAAGCTTATCTTTCAAAGTTTAGGAGCTCTTCTCACATTTATCGGTCCACAGGATTTTTGCCTTTTTTTGTGTCAACTTATTCATAGGAGAAGCAATAGAAGAGAAACCATTTAGAAACCTCTGATAATAACCCGCCAAACCCAAGAAATTTCTAACGTCCGGTGGATTCAAAGGTTTAGGCCAATTTCTAATCACCTCTGTCTTCCTAGGATCCACCTTAATGCCATTACCTGATACCACAGGCTCTAGAAAAATAACCTCTTTCAACGAAAACTCACATTTTTGTATTTAGCATACAAGCTCTCCTCCCTCAAGATTTGCAACACCACCCTCAAGTGATTCACATGCTCCTCCTCACTATGGGAATAAATCAAGATATCATCAATAATGTCCACCACAAACAAGTCAAGGTAGGGTTTAAAGACCCTATTCATGAGATCCATAAATGTAGCCCGTGCATTAGTCAACCCAAAGGACATTACCAAAAAACGCAAAGTGCCCATACCAAGTTAAGAGATTTGTCTTGGGTATGTCACACTCCCTCACATTCGCTTGTTGATACCCGAACTGAAGACTAAACTTATAAAAGTGACTATCCCTTTGAACTTGATCAAACAGGTCATCAGTCCTTGGTAGAGGGTACTTGTTCTTTATGGTGACTCTATTAAGTTGTTGGTAATCAATACACATTCTAAGAGAACCATCCTTTTTCTTCACGAATAACATCGGTGCACCCCAAGGTTACTTACTAGGACTTATAAAACTCTTCTCCAACAAATTGCTCAGTTGCTCCTTCAACTCCGTCGGGGCCATACGGTAAAGGGGAATAGAAATGGGTTGAGTATCGGGAAGGAGGTCTATACCAAAGTCTGTTTCCCTTTCTGGAGGAACACTGAAAAGCTCATCGGGAAAGACATCAAGAAACTCATTAACCACCAGAGTCGACTCAATAGGAAGGACTTTGGAATCCACATCCCTAACCCTCACAAAATGATAGAGACAACCCTTGGAAATCAACTTTTGGGCTTTAAGGCAAAAAATGAATCTATCCTTGACCACCATATCACGACTTTCCTACTCAAGGATGGGCTTATTAGGGAATTTGAATTTAACCCTATGAGTTCTACTATAAATAGATGCATAACATCCATGAAATCAATCCATCCCAAGATTGACACCAAAATCCACCATATCTAACTCAACAAAATCACAAGGCAAGATTTTATGCAATATGAGCATGGGATAGTTTCTATAGACTCTTTTAGCATAAATGGACTCACCAATAGATGTAGACACTTCATAAGGTTCACACAATAATTCAAGACTAACATGAAGCTTTTTGGCAACAAAAGGAGTAATAAAAGAAAGAGTTGAACCCAGGTCTATCAATGCATACACATCAAAATCAAAAACCTTTAAAATGCCAGTGACGACATCGGGCATCTTACCTTGAAGAGCATAGAATCTATTTTACCT
Organism: Solanum medicagineum; assembly: GCA_026153255.1. NCBI lineage: Eukaryota > Viridiplantae > Streptophyta > Magnoliopsida > Solanales > Solanaceae > Solanum > Solanum medicagineum. The sequence goes on along the minus strand of JAPFFP010042296.1, from coordinate 84,173 downwards.
TGGAGCACCACTTTGTTGGCCTCCTCTTCCCTTTTTACCCATAGTGGCACCTTTGCCTTGTGGACAACTATCTCTACCTTTATTTTGAAAATGAGGACAATGAATCACCTTATGACCCACTTCACCACAACCAAAGCAAGCAATAGAATTTCTCAAACATGGGCCATTATGGTTCTTGTCACACCTTTGGCACATAGGGTTAGGCACCTCGCCACCACCTTGGAATCATGGATTATCATCAGCAAATCTCCTATTAGGAGCATTTGAAGACCCTTGGACTTGGAACTTGTGTCCTTGAGGACACCTACCACCCTTGGATCTTTTGAATCCACCTTCTAAACGATCCCTCTCAGACTCAACACTTCTTCTATTTCTAAGCTTTTCTCCTTGTAGTTGTTCGGCATATGTCATGAGGTGGGACAAATCCATATCAACTACCAGAATGGCGGTAAGACACTCCTCATTAACTATGTCAGAGACTCCCGACACAAATTTGTTCATCCTTGATCACGTCTTGGAAACCAATTGTGCGACATACTAAAAAGTGCTCGAAAATGTGCCTCAGAATGTTAGAAATATTAGAATACATATATCTCAAAATCCGCGTGTGATATCAAAAATACGATTTCATATTCTTATTCAAGGAGTGAAAATTATGAAAAGAGGGGTCTAACCCTGATTTAAGAGATAAAGATTAGAAATTATGATTTTTCAAGTGACAAATTTCAGTGAGCAATCCATGCCGCTGGCGTGACGAGCCAAGGACGTGCAGATGAAGAAATGTTGTCTTTGCATCCTCTGATGCGGAGAGGTGTATTTTTCTGTCTAGTGATTTCTGGTGTGCTCCAAGACTTTTAAGTCTTGGGCCTAAGTGTTACCAAACGTGCTTTTACCCATACTTGGCCATATTTCACCCTCATATCATCCTAAACATTCCCCAATACTCACTCCAACACTTAGCCATATTTTATCTCTCAAATTCAAGTATTAAACCCTCATCCTAAGCTAAGATTTTCCTTCAAGGTTCTTCTTCAAGCTTCATGTCCACAATTCCAATCTTCACCAAATTCATTCAAGGTTCCTTTCACCCATGATACCCAAGCCTTCTTTTACTCAATTTGCATGATTCAAAGTTGATTTACAAATGGGTCTTGTTTATTATGAAATTCACTGCATACTATGTTAAAGCTATGTGAAATTGTGATGGTTTTGCTATGTTTTGAGCTACAAATCTTTGATCTATTATATGATTTAAGGAGGGATTTCGATGTATATTGTTTGAAGGGTTTATAAGGTGTTAATTGATGGTTTCACAATGGATTTTCTTGCAGATTTCATCTCTATATTTCATGGTTTTATACTAGCATTACACACCCTTTAAGTGGTTGATAAAATGTCCGGATGTGCTTTCTTGAGAAGTTGAAGGTCCAAAGCATGACATATGATGTGATTAACTATATGATGATGAAATGAGCTTCTGTATATAATAAATTCTATATAAAGCATTGCATTAGACCATGCCCAATCCGGGGGGACTAAGAACCCGGATAACCTAGATAGGGGTTTGTAATCATCAACCTAGTGAAAGAGTTGTACTTCTCCACCTAGTGATGGGGCGGCATCATCACTAACCTATATATGGGTTTGTAATCATCAACCTAGTGAAGGGTTTCTACTTTCCACAAGGGTGATAGGCCGACATCATAACCAACCTAGTGAGGGGTTTGTACCTCACCACCTAAGTAATGGGGTGATATCATCACTAACCTACCAAGGGGTTTGCACTTTGGAAATCTAGCTTGGTCTCTTCTACACATATGATATCCTATATATGCATGAGCTACTGAATCATGTTTTACTTATGCATTGGTCATATATGCCATATTGTTATGTATTTTGACTATAATGCCTAATTCATGTTGCATTTCATCCTACATACTTAGTACATTCAAAAGTACTAACACATACTCTTGCCTACATGATATTAAAGTGATTTTCCTTAGCCCCGGTTGTCCCACTTTGTTATATCTTGATGCTTGTTTTATTGCTTCTGCAACCAAGTATGCGTAATGATGTTCTAATAGGCTTGCTTGGGGTCCCTTTGGGTTCCCCTTGCATTGTGTCATGCCTAGGTCCTAGAAAAACTTGGTATCAAAGCACTAGGATGCTAGGTCCTCAAATTCTAACATACCGCGTTGATTAAAGTCCTATTCACGGTTGTGATGCACGCCATGACTATGAATAAGAGCCTACGAGATGCTTTGGGAAATGTTTCCCTTCTTCATGTTCTAAGTCGTGCTATAGAGTTGTGGTAAGTTTACCCCTAACGACTATTATTTGCTATGATAGATCATGCCAAACACTCGAGGAAGAAGTGCCCAAATTCCCGAGGAGCAACCTGCCAATGGTGAGCTCTGAGATTCTCTCACTATGCTTGCCCAAGTTGCGGCCAACCAAGTCAATCTAGGGGCCCAAGCCCCTCATGCTACTACCCTGGGAGCTAGAGTAAGGGACTTTATGAGGATGAATCCTCCGGTGTTCTATGGGTCAAACGTGGATGAAGATCCACAAGAGTTCATTGATGTGGTCTATAAGATCTTGAATATTGTGGCTGGTGGACCGAATGAAAAGGCAGAGTTGGCGGCGTACCAACTCAAAGGGGTAGCTCAAATATGGTATGATCAATGGAAGGGTGAAAAGGGGATTAGTAATGTGGTTCTTTGGGAGGAGTTCAAATTTTCTTTCCTTAGTCGGTTTTTCCCTCTTGAACTTAGGGAAGCTAAGTTGGTGGAGTTTATGAACTTGAAACAAGGTGCTATGAGTATGAGGGAGTATGCCCTAAAGTTTAATCAACTTTCAAAGTATGCTCCTCATTTGGTGGCCGATCCTAGATCTAGGATTACCAAGTTTGTGATGGCGGTCTCCAACTTGGTAAGTAAAGAATGCCGGTCCGCCATGCTAATTAGTGACATGGACTTGTCCCGGTTGATGACCTATGCCGAGCAAATGGAGGAGGAGAATTTGAGGGAGAGAAGAGGGCATGAGGCCAAAAGGGCCACCCGTCTTGGAGGTAAGTTCCAAAGGGGTGGCCGGTTCCATCAAGGCCAAGGGTCTTATCATGGTACTAATAGGTGGTTTGCAAATGACCTCCCTAGGCCTTAAAGTGTTGTTGTGGCTCCCATTGATATACATGTAGGAAGAGTCATAGGGGCCCATGTTTGATGGTTTCTAATCCATGCTTTGATTATTGGGAGCTTGGTCACACAAGCATGGATTGTCCAAGAAACCGTGGTAAGGGCCAGGTGCAAATGAGATTCCATTGGGTAGAGATGGTCCTCAAGGTGGTGCCCCAAAGCACAATCGATTTTATGCTATTCATGAGAGGCAAGGGGTTAGTGAGGTTCCCAATTTTGTTACCAGTATGTTGAAAATCTTTTACTTTGATGTATATATATTGATTGATCCGGGTGCCACTCTTTCTTTTGTTACCCCCTTTGTTGCTAAAAAGTTGCATGTTAACCCCACGTTGTTGCATTAGTCATATGAAGTGTCTACTCCTATTGGTGCCTCTATTGTTGCTAGGAAAGTTTATAGGAATTGTCCTATTTGTATTTTGCATAAGAGCAGCCTTGTGATCTTGTTGAATTAGACATGGTAGATTTTGATGTCATTTTAGGATGAATTAGCTGCAGCATACTATGCTTCTATTGATTGTAGAGCCCATAGGGTCAAGTTTCAATTCCCTAATGAACACGTCCTTGAATGGGAAAGTCAACATGTGTTGGTCAAGGGTAGATTCGTTTAATGCATTAAAGCCCATAAGTTGATCTCTAAGGGGTGTCTTTATCATCTTGTAAGGGTTAGAGACATGGAGTCTAGTCCCTTCCATAGAGTCGGTTCTGGTTGTAAATGACTTTCTTGATGTCTTCCCAAATGATCTTCTCGGTGTTCCTCCCGAAAGGAAAATAGATTTTAGTATAAACCTCATCCCCAATACTCATCCTCTCTCCATTCCCCCCTAACGTAGGGCCCCTACGGAGTTAAAGGAGTTAAAGGAACAAATAAAAGATTTGTTGGAGAAGGGATTTATTAGACCAAGATTTGTTGGAGAAGGGATTTATTAGACCTAGCCAATCACCTTGGGGTGCCCCGGTGTTGTTTGTGAAAAAAAAGGATGGGTCACTTAGAATATGCATTGACTACTGGAAACTCAATAGGGTCACCATCTAGAATAGGTATCCTCTTCAAAGGATTGATAACTTGTTTGGCCAATTCCAATGGACTAGCTTTTTATGTAAGATTGATCTTCGGTTTGAGTATCATCAAGTGAGGTGAGGGTGAGGGAGTGTGATATTCCCAAGATGGCCATCCGGACTTGATATAGGTATTATGAGTTTGTTGTGATGTCTTTTGGGTTGACCAATGCACCATCCATCTTCATGGACCTAATGAATAGAGTCTTCAAACCCTACCTTGATTGCATTTTTGTGGTCTTCATTGATGATAAATTGATCTATTCACAAAGTAGGGAAGAGCTTATGGGGAATTTGAGGGTTGTGTCGCAAAGATTGAGGGAGGAGAAATTGTATGCCAAATATGATAAGTGTGAATTTTGATTGAAGGAGCTTTCATTCTTGAGTCATGTGGTGTAGAGGGATGGTATAAAAGTGGATCCTAAGAAAATCAGTGTGATTGAAAATTGGCCTAGACTATTGACCCTGTCAAATATTTGGAGCTTCTTGGGCCTAGTGGGTTATTATAGAAGGTTTGTGAATGGGTTCTCCTCCATTTCTTACCTTATGACAAAACTGACTCAAAAGAAGGTTAAGTTTGTGTGGACCGATGAGTGTGAGAGGAGCTTCCAAACATTAGCAGACAAGCTTGTGTCCACTCCTATATTATCATTAACGGAGGGGCTTAAGGGATTTGTGGTGTATTGTAATGCTTCCTGGGTTTGTTTGGGTTGTGTGTTGATGCAAAATGGTCATAGCTTATGCTTCTAGACAACTCAAGGTACATGAAAGGAACTACCCTACCCATGATCTAGAGTTAGTCGCCATTGTGTTTGCATTAAAGATTTGGCATCACTACTTGTATGGGGTGCATGTTGATGTGTTCACCGATCACAAAAGCCTCCAATATGTCTTCACTCAAAAAGTGTCATGACAGAAGCCTAGGGCCTAGGAATGACACGGCCACTTAGAGAATTATCACACATCCTTGGTCACGGAAACAGTAAATCACTCATGAAGAAATAGAAGAATAAGGAAACCTGGCCTAAGGGAAAAGGCTTGCACAATATCATAATCAAGAGACAAGAGTCAACTCATATCATATATACAAATATGTACAACAACCACCTCTATTACATAAATGATAATGGGGGCTAAGACAAAGCAACTAGGCTCCCCCTCATAGTCAAATCGAACATAAAGATAAGTGTGTAAATACATAGCAAGAGAGAGAGTATACTAAGGTCCCCGAAGTAGAGGACCCACCAACTAGCTTGAGTATCACCGAACTAGCCACGTGGAGGAGGATGATCAACTTAGGATCCGGTTCCTACATAGTGATATCATGTAGGCATGAGTATGCATTTATACATTTGAATGTACTAAGTATGTAGGATGTAATGCAGCAATAGGTAGGCATCATAATCGAAATGCATAGTATTAGGTAATTGACATAGTATAACAATATGACATGTATGATCAATGCTCAAGTAAAAACATGCTTAAGTAACTTATGCTCATATAGGATATCATATGTGTAGAAGAGACCAAGCTAGCTATTCAAGGTATAAACCACTTGGTGGTTGTGTGGTATAAACCCCTCACATGGTTGATGATAATCACACCTTACCAACAAGGTGACGAAGTATAAACCCCTATCATGGTTGATGAATATAAACCCCTAACATGGTTACCCGGGCTCTTGTCCCCCGGGATTGGGTATAGTCAAATGCAACACTTTATATATAGTATATCATATACATAAGCTCATTTCATCATCATATAGTCATTCATATCATATCTCATGCTTTGGACCTCCAACTCCTCTAGAGACTACATCTCGACATTTTATCAACCACTTAGAGGGTGTGTTATGCTAGTCCAAAACCATGAAATATAGAGATGAAATCATGCAAGAAAATCCATTGTAAAACCATCAATCAATGCCTTGCAACACCCAAAAGCAACATAAATCAAAACCCCTCCTCAAATCTTACAATAGATCAAAGACTTATAGGTCAAAACATAGCAAAACAGTCACAACTTTACATAGTTTTAACATAGTGTGTAGTGAATTTCATAATAATCAAGACCCATTTGTAAATCAACTTTAATTTAAGCAATTTGAGTAAACGGAGGATTGGACATCATGGGTGAAAGGAATCCATGAATGAAACCCACATACCTTGGCTTAGAGATGAACTTGGTGAAGATTGGAGATTGAGACTTGAAGCTTGAAGAAGAACCTTTGAAGGAATACTTTAGCTTGGGATGAGGGTTTGGGACTTGAGTTTGGGGAGTGAAAATATGATTAAATGTTTAAGTGAGTTTTGGGAAATGTTTAGGATGATATAGAGTTGAAATTGGGAAAGTATAGGTAAAAACTCGTTTGGGAACACTTAGGCCCAACATTTTGAAAATTTGGATGAACTAAAAAAAATAGTCACAATAATACACTAGTATGCGTCGCAGAAGCGGCGCGCATTGGTCTCTAGAAATTGCACTTTCGAAAATCATAATTGCTAATCTTTCGCTCTTAAAAATCAGGGTTAGACCATTCTTCACCTAATTATGACCCCCTGATCATGAATATGAATTCGGTTTTTTGAAATAACGAATGGATTTTGAGATATATGGAATTTACAATTCTAGGCATTCCGTGGCACGTTTTAGGGCACTTTTTAGGGTCGTTTCGATATCCCTCTCTTGGGAACATTCTTCCCCGAATGTAAAAGAGATGTACAAGACAAGAGTGATCATAAACAAATCAGCCTTTGCTAAAATGCAACAATACCTTTAAAGTACCATTTTCAAAATCTCATCATACGTGTAACATTATCATAACTTGCCAACTTAAACATGAATGCATATGAATAACATAGGGGCTGAAACATAAGAATTGGAATCATACAGGGACTTAGAACTAATACCTTAGGCTTGAGTGGAGTGGCAAATATAAGGATACCGCTTTTACATGTCTGCTTCGGCCTCCCAAGTAGCACTGTCGATATGCTAGTTCCTCCAAAGGACCTTAACGGATGCTACCTCCTTGTTCCTCAAACTCTTCACTTGCCTATCTAGGATCTGAACTGGAACCTCCTAATAAGTCAAATTATACTCAACAACATCCACAACATCAAGAGGCAAAATAGCATTAGGAACACTAACACATTTCCTCAACATAGAGACATGGAACACCAGTTGAACAAAATTCATTTCACAAGGCAACTTCAATTCATAAGCTACCTTGCCAACCCTCTTTATCACCTCATAAGGACCTACATTACTTGGAATAATCTTTCCTTTTTTACCAAAATGGACCACACCTTTCATTGGAGAAACCTTCAAGTAAACCCAATAACCCAATTTGAATTCAAGGTCTCCTCTTCTTACATCAGCATAAGATCTTTGACAACTTTGGGTTGTCTTTAACCTTTCCCTAATCATCCTAACCTTCTCAAAAGCCTCTATAACCAGATCCAGTCCCAATAAATCCACCTCTCCAACCTCAAACCAACCAGTTGGTGATCTACAACGTTTCTCATAAAGAGCCTCAAATGGAGCCATACCGATGCTAGAGTGATAGCTATTGGTGTATGTAAATTCAATCAAAGGAAGATGGTCATCCCAACTACCCCTTAGCTCCAATAAAAAATCCCTCATCATGTCCTCTGGTGTTTGAATGGTTCTTTCTGCTTGGCCATCTATCTGGGGGTGAAAGGCCACCCAAATGGAATCAAAACCATTTCTAGTTTTGGGCAACCCAACCACAAAATCCATATTAATCACCTCCCACTTCGAAGTGGGAATCTCTATGTCTTGGGTTAGGCCACCCGACCTTTGATGTTCGGCTATGACTTGTTGACAACTATGGGAATCGGAAACGAATTTGGCAATGTCCCTCTTCATGCCTCCCACCAATACACATCTCTCAAGTCTCTATACATTCTGGTGGAACCGTGGTGGATAGAACAAGAAGAGTTATGGGCCTTATCAAGGATCTTCTCCCTCAAACAATTAACACAAGGCACACACAACCTACCTTTGTACCTAAGGGCCCCATCTCTCCCTTGGTGGAAAACCTTTACTTTGCCCTCTTTCACCAAGGCCTTCAATTCAAGTAAGGAGGGGTCAAGATCTTGTTTTGCTATCACCTCATCAACCAAGGAAGATTTGGAACCATCAACAACCACAACACTATCATCACCAATCTCTTCCAACCAAACCCCCAATCTAGCCAATCTATGCACCTCCCTAGCCATCTCCCTATCACCACCCTCAACATGGGCTAGGTTACCCCTAAACACCTGACTCAGAGCATCCGCCACCACATTTGCCTTATTCGGATGATAATGCACACTTATGTTATAATCTTTGAGAAGTTCTAGCCACATTCTTTGTCTCAAGTTGATATATTTTTGAGTGAAGACATACTGGAGGCTCTTATGATCGGTAAAGATAACCACATGCACCCCATCCAAATAATGTCTCCAAATCTTTATTGCAAACACCATGGCGGCTAACTCCAGATCATGGGTAGGGTAGATCCTTTCATGTACCTTGAGTTATCTAGAAGCATAAGCTATGGCCTTACCATTTTGCATTTGCACACAACCAAAACCAACTCTAGATGCATCACAATACATAACAAAACCCTCAAGCCCATCCGAAAGTGACAATATAGGAGCTGGCATAAGCCTATCCTTCATGTTTGAAAGCTTTCCTTACATTCGTCGGTCCACACAAACTTAACCTTCTTTTGAGTCAATTTTGTCATAAGGGAAGCAATGGAGGAGAAACCATTCACAAATCTTCTATTGTAGCCTGCAAGGACCAAGAAGCTCCTAATTTCCGATGGGGTCAATGGTCTAGGCCAATTCCTAATCGCATCGATTTTCTTAGGGTCAACTTTTATACCATTCCCAGACACAACATGACTCAAGAATACAACCTCCTTCAACAAAAATTCACACTTTTCATATTTAGCATACAATTTCTCCTCCCTCAATCTTTGCAACACCACACTCAAATGACCCATATGTTCCTCCCTATTATGTGAATAGATCAATATATCATCAATCAAGACCACAATAAAAGAATCAAGGTAAGGTTTGAAGACCCTATTCATTAGGTCCATGAAGATGGTAGGTGCATTAGTCAACCCAAATGACATCAAAATAAACTCATAACGCCCATATCTAGTTCGGAATGTCATCATGGTAATATCACACTCCCTCACCCTCACTTGATGGTATTCGGACCGAAAATCAATCTTAGAGAAGAAGCTAGCTCCTTGCGATTAGTCAAACAAGTTATCAATCCTTGGAAGAGGATACCTATTCTTTATTGTGACCCTACTGAGATGCCGATAGTTAAGTCACATTCTAAGTGACCCATACTTTCTTTTACTAAAAATATCGGAGCATCCCAAGGTGATTGATTATGTCTAATAAATCCCCTTTTCAATAAATCTTTCTATTGTTGCTTTAACTCCTTCAACTCCGTCGAGGCCATATGCTATGGGGGAATGGAGATAGGTTGAGTGTTGGGAAGAAGATCTATGCCAAAATCTATCTCCCTTTAGGGAGGGACACCGGGAAGGTCCTTTGGGAAGATATCAAGAAACGTATTTACAATAGGGACTGACTCAATGGAAGGGACTTTGGACTCCACATCTTTAACCCTCAGAAGATGATACAAACGCCCCTTGGAAATCAACTTATGGGCCTTAATGCATGAAATAAATCAACCCTTGACCACCACATCTTGACTTCCCACTCAAGAACGGGTTTACTAGGGAATTGAAACTTGATCCTACGAGTTCTATAATCAATAGAAGCATAGTAGGCATGCAACCAATCCATCCCAAGTATGACATCAAAATCTACCATGTCTAATTCAAAAAGATCACATGGTAACAACTTATGCAAAATGCAAATAGCACAACTCCTATAAACTTTCCTAGCAACAATAGAGGCACCAATAGGAGTAGACACTTCATATGAATCATGCAACAACCCAGGGAAAACATGTAACTTTTAGGTAACAAGAGGGAAAACAAAGGAAAGAGTTGCACCTAGATAAATCAAAGCATACACATCAGAGTCAAAGATTTTCAACATATCGGTAACAAAATCGGGGACCTCACCAACCCCTTGCCTTCCATGTAGAGCATAAAATTGATTTTCCTTGGGCCACCACCTTGAGGACCACCTGCCCATATGAAACAACATTGGCACCCCGGACATTGCCACGGATTCTTGGACAATCTAGCTTCTTCTGACAAAACTACCCACATTCATAACATGCATTAGAACCTTTCAAACATAGGCCTCCATGGCTCCTTCCACACTTAGGGCACACATCAATAGGAGCCACCCCATCAACACTTGCGGTCTAGGGAAGTCATTGGCAAACCCCCTATTAGTACCATGAGGAGGCCCTTGGCCTTGACAAAAATTAGCACCCTTTAGGAATTTACCATCAAATCGAGCCCTCTTGGCCTCATGCCACCTTCTCTTCCTCATCTTTTTGTCCTCCATTTACTCGGCATATGTCATCAATCGAGACAAGTCCATGTCACTAATTAGCATGGCAGACAGACATTCTTCACTTACCAAGTCGGAGACCCCCATCACGAACTTATTTATCCTAGATCTAGGATCGCCCACTAAATGAGGAGCACACTTTGAATGTTGATTAAACATGAGGGCATACTCTATCGCACTCAAAAGCACCTTGTTTCAAGTTCATAAACTCCACCAATTTAGCTTTCGTATGCTCAAGAGGAGAAAACTGATTAAGCAAAGCCAATTTGAACTCCTCCCAAAGCACCACATTACCGACCCCCTTCTCACCCTTGCATTGATCATACAATATTTGAGTTACCCCTTTAGTTGGTACGCCGCCAGCTCCGCCTTTTTATTCGGCCCAATACCCATGATATTCAAGATTTTGTAGACCTCATCAACAGATTCTTGTGGATCTTCATCCACCTTTGATCCATAGAAAATGAGGATTCATCCTCATGAAGTCTCTTACCCTAGCTCCTAGGGTAGTAGCATGAGGGCCTTGGGCCCCTTGATTGACTTGGTTGGTCACCACTTGGGCAAGTATAATAAGAACATCCTCGAGTTCACGATTGGTGGGTGAGCGCTTTATCCTCGAGTATTTGGCATGATCTAGCATAGCAATGAACAATTGTTAGGGGTAAAACTTACTACAACTCTATAGAGCGACAAAAAACATGTAGAAGGGAAACATTTGCTAAAACACCTCATAGCCTCCTACTGATAGTCATGGTTCATTTCACAACTATTTATAGGACTCTAATCAACATGGTGGGTTGGACTCCGTGGATCATTCAACGTAGTGCTGTGATACCAAGCTTGTCACGATCCAAGCTTAGGGCCTAGACGTGATACTGCGCAAGGGGAACTCGAAGGGACCCTAAGCAAGCCTCTTAGAGCATCATCACACATTATTGGTCGTGAAAACAATAAATCAAACATCAAGAGATAAGAGAATGGGAAACTGGGGCTAAGGGAAAGGTCTTGCACAATATCATAATCAAGAGACAAGAGTAAACTCATATCATAGATACAAACATATCCAACAACCACCTCTACTACATAGAATAATAGCAGGGGCCAAGACAAAGCAACCGGGCTCGCTCTCATAGTCAAATAGAGTATAAACAAGAGTGTGTCAATATGTAGCAAGAGAGAGAGTAGAGCAAGGTCCCAAAGAGGAGGACTCACCAACTAGCTTGAGTATCATCGAACTACCCATGTGGAAGAGGTTGATCAACTTGGGCTCCGGTTCCTACATGGTGATATCATACAGGCAAGAGTATGCGTTAGTACATTTTAATATAGGAAGTATGTAGGATGAAATATAACAATAGGTAGGCACCATAACGAAAATGCATAGTATTAGGCAATTGACATAATATAACAATATGACATGTATGATCAATATTTAAGTAAAACATGCTTAAGTAACTCATCCTTATATAGGATATCATATGTGTAGAAGAGACCAAGCTAGCTATTCAAGGTATAAACCCCTTAGTAGTTGTGTGGTATAAACCCCTCACATGTTTGATGATAATCACACCTTATCAACACAGTGACAAAGTATAAACCCCTCGCATGGTTGATGAGTACAAACCACCAACATGGTTACCTAGGCTCTTGTCCCCCCGGATCGGGTATGGTCTAATGTAACTCTTTATATAGAGTGTATTATATACATAAGATCAGTTCATCATAATATAGTTATTCACATCATATGTCATGCTTTGGACCTCCAACTCCTCAAGAAACCACATCCGTACATTTTATCAAACAATTAGAGGGTGTGTAATGCTTGTATAAAATCATGAATTATAGAAATGAAATCATGAAAAAAAAAAAGCCATTGTAAAACCATCAATCAACACCTTGCAACACCCTCAAGAAAAATACATCAAAATCCCTCCTCAAGTCTTACAATGAGTCAAAGATTTATAGCTCAAAACATAGCAAAACAGTCACAACATTACCTAGCTTTAACATAGTGTGCAGTGAATTTCATAATAATCATGACCCATTTGTAACTCCACTTTAAATCATGCAATTTGAGTAAAAGGAGGCTTGGTCATCATGGGTGAAAGGAATCCATGAAAGAAACCCACCTACCTTGGCTTAGAAATGAACTTGGTTAAGATTGCAGATAGAGACTTGAAGCTTGAAGAAGAACCTTTGAAGGAATACCTTAACTTGGGATGAGGGTTTGGGACTTGATTTTGGGGAGTGAAAATATGACTTTTGCGATTTGATTTTGGGGAGTGAAAATATGACTAAGTGTTTGAGTGAGTTTTGGGAAATGTTTAGGATGATATGGGGGTGCAATTTGGCTAAGTTAGCTAAAAACACGTTTGGGAACACTTAGGCCCAACAATTAGAAAATTCTGAATGAACTTTAAAAAAACAGTCACAAAAATACACTAGTGCGCCTCGAGGAAGCGGTGCGCACTGATCTTTGGAAATTACACTTTCAAAAATCATAATTGCTAATCTTTCGCTCTTAAATCAGGAATAGACCCTTTTTCACCTAATTTTTGCCCCCTAATCACGAATATGAAGTCAAACTTTTGAATAACGAATGGTTTTTTAGATACATAGAATTTAAAATTTCGAGCATTTCGAGCACTCTTTAGGGTCGTTTAAAAAAGATCTCAACTTAAGGCAAAGAAGGTGGCTAGAATTTTTTAAGGACTATGACATGAGTGTGCATTATCATCTGAGTAAGGTAAATGTGGATGAAGATGCTTTGAGTGTAGCCTAGCCCATGTTGGTGGGGATGGTAAGGAAATGGCTAGTGAGGTGCATCAATTGGCTAAATTGGGGGTCAGGTTGGAAGAGGTTGGTGATGATGGTATGTTTGTTGTTGATGGGTCTAAGTCTTCATTGGTTGATGAGGTAATAGTAAAACAAGATCTTGACTCCTCCTTTCTTGAATTGAAGGCCTTGGTGAAAGAGGGCAAATTAGAGGTTTTCTCGTAAGGGGGAGATGGAGCCCTTAGGTACCAAGGTAGGTTGTGTGTGCTTTGTGTTGATGGTTTGAGCAAGAAGACCCTTGATGAGGCCCCATTATTCTTCTTATTCTATCCACCCTGGGTCCACCAAAATGTAAAGAGATTCAAGGGAGGTGAATTGGTGGGGAGGAATGAAGAGGGACATTGCCAAATTCGTTTCCAGTTGCCATAGTTGTCAACAGGTCAAAGCCGAACATCTAAGGGCAGGTGGCCTAACCCGAGAAATAAATATTCCCACTTCGAAGTTGGAGGTGATAAATATGGATTTTGTGGATGGGTTGCACAAGACTAGAAAAGATTTTCATTCCATTTGAGTTGTGGTTGAAAGGATGACAAAATTATCTCACCTTCTACCGGTTAAGACCTGTGAGGCTGAAACGTGTGCAAGGTTGTACATTCATGAGTTAGTAAGTTTACATGGGGTTCCTTTGTCCATTATATCGAATCGTGGTGAACTATTCACTTCATACTTTTGGAGGTCTTTTTAAAGGGGTCTTGGTACAAAAGTTCACCTTAAAAGGCCTTTCACCCTAAAATGGATGGCCAGGCCAAAAGGACATTTCAAACCCTTGAAGATATGCTTATGGCATGTATATTAGAGTTGAGGAGTAGTTGGGATGACCATCTTCCTTTGATTGAGTTTGCATACAACAATAGTTATCATTCTAGCATCGGTATAACTCCTTTTGAGGCTCTTCATGGGAGACGTTGTAGATCACCGGTTGGTTGGTTTGAGGTTGGAGAGGTGGATTTATTGTATCGGATCTGTGTATGGAGGCTCTTCAGAAGGTTAAGATGATTAGGGAGAGATTGAAGACAGCCCAAAGTCTTCAAATATCCTATGTTGATGTGAGAAGAAGAGACCTTGAATTCAAAGTGGGTGATTGGGTTTATTTTGAATGTTTCCCCCCACTTTAAACAACCCTTTGAATGAGAAAAAGAGACCATGACAATCTCCGGACCTAGAAAAGCCATTCCCCCCACTTTAAACCACCCAACTCTGTATCTACAATGCGTACCATAAAGAGCGTTAAAGGGAGCCATACAATGCTTGAGTGGTAGCTATTGTTGTAAGAAAATTTAATAAGTGGAATATGTTCATCCAAACTACCCTTAAACTCCAAAACACAAACTCTAAGCATATTCTCAAGAGTTTGGATAGTCTTTTCGGCTTGACCATCCGTTTTGAGGATGACAAGCCGTGCTAAGCTTAACATTGGTACCAAGAACTCTTTAGAAGGACCTCCAAAAGTGAGAAGTGAAATGAGCACCACGATCCAAAATGATAGACAAGGGCACCCCATGTGAAACACCCCAAAAAGTGCCCGAAAGTGTGCCTCGGACATGCCCATAGTCATAATTTCCATATATCTCAAAATTCGTACATGATATCAATAATACAACTTCATATTCATGATCAGGGGGAAAAATTGAGCGGGCAATGGGTAAAACCCCGATTTTAGAGCAACTATAGAAAAATTTCATTTTCCAAAATTTTGCTTATCCAATGTCGATTGGTGCGAACATATATATTTTTGTTGTCACTTTCATTGTTTCGGCCTTAGGCTTTGGGGTCTTGGGACCATGCCCTCCTATGTGTAAATACACCTGAACTTGGTCATTTTACAACCCTATATCACTCAAGACTCTCTCAAAACCCTCTCAAACACTTAGCCAAATATTTCATCCAAAATGAAGTGTGCTAAACTCATTTGCAGATTTCAAGAATTTCATTCAAGCTTCAAGTTCTCATTCAAATCTTCATCAAGATAATATCCAAAGTTGAGGTGTGTGGGTTTCAACCATTGGGTCCTTTCACCTATGGTGCCCGACCTTTCTTTTTTATGTAAATTGCATGTTTTCAAGTTGGATTATCTATGTATCTATTATTATGAATTTGATTATAAACTATGTTGGGGTTTCATGAAATGTTAACTATTTTAGCATGTTTTGAGCTATCAATCTATGATCTATTACGAGATTCGATGTGGGGTTTCAAGCTATATTGGATAAGAGTTTTACTATGTGATGGTGGGTTGATTTACCTTGAGTTATCTCACATGATTTCACTATTTAATTTCATGATTTTGAACTAGCATTACACACCCGCCAAGTGTTTGATAAAATATTTTGTTAAGGAATCTTGAGTTATTGATGATCTATTACATGACTTGTGAGTCAAGTGACTTTATGATGATGAAAGTAATGTATATATGTGATGAGTTCATGAAAATTATCTATGGTGCTGCAAGTTGACAAAACTTTGTTGGGGTGTTAAGCCTAATCACCTTATTGGGAGTGTTTACAATCTCCTTATTACGGGGGTGTTAAGCCTCAATCACCTTGTCGGGGGGTGTTAAGACCATACTACCTTGTTGTAGGGTAAATACCTCAATCGCTTTGTTGGGGGTTGGCAAGCCCATACTATCTTGTTGAGGGGTATGTACCTCAATTGCCTTATCGAGGGGTAGCAAGCCCATACTACCTTGTTGAGGGGTATGTACCTCAACCACCTTCAAAAGGGGTGGCAAACCTTGGAGTTCAAGAAAAGCTTTCTTGGGCTATATGGCTATAGTCTCTTCCTAAGCATGAATTATGTTCTATACAAGCATGTTTTACTTCAAACATTGATCATGCGTGCCATGTTGTTAATATCTTATCCCTTGCTTGTGAATACGCATTTTGACTATGTTGCCAATCTCTTGTTGCATTGCATCCTACATACTTAGTATATTCAAATATAGTAACACATACTCTATGCATGTATGACGTTACCATGTGGAACTAGAGCTCCTCAAGATCATCCTCCACATGGCTAGATTTCACATCTTTAAGATAATCTTTGGTGAGTCCTCAAGTTCGGGGACAGTATCTATGTTACTCTTGCTTATGTCATTTCTTTATGTTGAACTTTAGTATGATAAGGGTGAGCCCAGAAAGTGTCTTGGCCCCTACCCAATCTATGCTAGAGGTACTGTTGGACAAGTGATGTAATTATGTTATGATCATGACTCTTGAGTATCCTATATTTTATGTTATCAACGACTTCCTTAGTCCCTTTATCCTTATTTATACTCTCTTGTTGTTGTTAAATTGCTTCCGCAACAAAGGGTGTATAAATGATATGCTAAGAGGCTTCGTTGGGGTCCCTTTGGTTCTTATTTGCCGTGTTACGTTTAGTCCCTATTGTTGGGTTATGACAAACTTGGTATAAATTACTAGGTTGTTAATAGTTCTCGGAATTCAATACACCACGTCGATTAGAGTCCTGTTCATGGTTGGGAAATGCACCACAACTATTGCATAAGAGGAATTTTAGGAAATGTTTCCCTTTTTCATGATTATGTCATGCTATAGAAGTTAAGGTAAGGCTTTTCCCCTAATGAATGTTCTTCGCTATGCTATATCATGCCTATTCAAGAGGATGAATAAGAAGAGCTCATTCACCCGTGTTGCAACCGGCCCCTCCCACTCCCCAAGCTCCTCAAGATGGGGGAGTGGCCCATGAAGAGTTCTGGGAATCTATTACCATGTTAGCCCATGTCATGACTAATCGAATCAATGAAGGGGTCCAAGCCCCTCATGCTTCTACTCTGGCATCTAGGGTGAGGGATTTTACAACAATGAACCTATTGGAGTTCCACGGGTCTAAGGTGGAAGAGGATCCTTAAGAATTTATTGATGAGATGTTCAAGGTGTTTTCTATTTTGGGTGTTAGATCAGAGTAGAAAGTAGAGTTGATGACTTACCAACTCAAGTGGGTGGCCCAAATTTAGTTCACCCAATGCAAAGTGGAGAAAGGGAATGACAATGGTCATCCTTTGGGATGAGTTCAAGGTGGCATTTCTTAATCGGTTCTCCCCTCTTGAGAGAAAGAGGCCAAAATGATGGAATTTATGAATCTAAAGCAAGGTTCGATGAGCATGAGGGAGTATGTCCTCGTGTTCAACCAACTCTCCAAATAATCTCCACAATTGGTGGCCAAGCCAAGTTCTAAGATGAATAATTTGTGATGGGTGTGTCCGACTTTGTAAATGAAGAATACCATGCTGCCATGTTGATAGGTGATATGGACTTGTCCTGCCTCATGACTTATGTCGAACAATTAAAGGGGGAAAAGTTGAGAAAGAGGAGAATGGGTGAGGCCAAGAGGACCGGTTTTGAAGGTGGATTCAAAAATCCCAAGGGTGACCGATTTCCTCAAGGCCATAAGCTTCCAAGTCAAGGGCCTTCCAATGCTTACAATAAAAGGTTTGCTAATGACTATTCTAAGTGCCAAAGGTGTGGTAGAGGCCATAATTGCCCATGTTTGAGGAACACTAATGCTTGTTATGGTTGTGGGGAATCGGGGCATAAAAATATTGATTGTGCTTGTAATCAAAATAAGGGTAGAGATGGTCGTTCACAAGGCCAAGGTGAAAATGCGAGTCCTACGGGAAGAGGAAGCCAACAAGAGGGAAAAGGAGGTCAACAAGAGGGTAGAGGAGGCCAACAAGGGGGTGCTCCAAGGCAAAATTAGTTCTGTGCTCTTCAAGGGAGACAAGGGATAGATTAGGAGCTCAATGTCGTAACCGGTATTTTAAAGATTTTGATTTTGATGTGTATGCATTGATAGACCCGGGTGCCACTCTTGCTTTTATTACTCCTCATGTTTCCAAAAAGCTTCATGTTAAACCCGAATTATTGTGTGAGCCATATGATGTGTCTACTCCCCTTAGTGTATCTATTTTTGTTAGAAGAGTCTATAGAAATTGTCCCATTTTCACTTTGCATAAAATCTTGTCTTGTGATTTTGTTGAATTACATATGGTGGATTTTGGTGTCATTCTTGAGATGGGTTTGTTGCATGCATATTATGCCTATATTGATTGTAGAACCCATAACATCAAATTCCAATTCCCTAATGAACATGTCCTCGAGTGGGAGAGTCATGATATGGTGGTCAAGGGTAGATTTATTTCTTGCATTAAGCCCAAAATTTGATTTCTAAGGGTTTCTCTATCATCGTGTGAGGGTTAGGGATGTTGAGTCCAAGGTACTTCCCATAGAGTCGATTCCGGTGGTTAATGAGTTCCTAGATGTCTTTCCCGATGAGCTTCCCGGTATTCCTCCCGAAAGGAAAATAGATTTTTGCATAGACCTCTTTCCCGATACTCAATCTATTTCTATTCACCCTTACCATATGGCCTCGGCAGAGTTAAAGAAGTTGAAGGGAAATTGAGTGATTTGTTGGAGAAAGGTTTGATTAGGCCTAGACAATTACCTTAGAGTGCATCAATGTTGTTTGTGAAGAAGAAGGATGGCACTCTTAGAATGTGCATTTATTACCGATAACTTAATAGGGTCACCATATGGAATAAGTACCCTTTACTAAGGAATGATGATCTTCTTGACCAACTTTAAGGGGCTAGTCAGTTCTATAAGATTGATCTTCAATTCAGGTATCACCAAGAGAAAGTGAGGGAGTGTGACATTACCAAGACGACCTTCTAGACTAGGTAAGGGCACTTTAAGTTTGTACTTATGTCCTTTAGATTGACTAATGCAACGGCTATATTTATGGATCTTATGAATAGTACCTTGATTTGTTTGTGGTGGTTTTTATGGATGATATCTTGATCTATTCCCATAGTAAGAAGGAGCATGTGGGTCACTTGAGGGTGGTGTTGCAAATCTTGAGGGAGGAGAAGTTGTATGCTAAGTATGAAAAATGTGATTTTTGGTTGAAGAAGGTTGCTTTTCTAGGCATGTGGTGTCGGGACATGGCATTAAGGTGGATTCTAAATAGACGGAGGTGATTAGAAATTGGCCTAGACCTTTGACTCTATCAGAAATTAGAAATCTCTTGGGTTTGGTGGGTTATTACCGGAGGTTTTTAAGTGGTTTCTCTTATATTGTTTCTCGTATGACTAAGTTGGCCCAAAAGAAGGCAAAATTTGTATGGACCGTTGACCATGAAAAGGGTTTCCAAACTTTGAAAGATAAGCTTGTCTCCGCTCCTATCTTCTCTTTATCGGAAGGGTTTGTTTTGTATTGTGATGCCTCAAGAACTTGTTTGGGTAGTGTTTTGATGAAAAATGGTAAGGTGATAGCTTATGCCTCTAGACAACTTAAGGTGCATGAAAAGAATTATCATACCCATGATCTTTAATTGGCCGCCGTGGTATTTGCATTAAAAATTTGGCGTCATTATTTGTATGGAGGCCATGTTGATGTGTTTACTGATCATAAGAGTCTTCAATATGTGTTCAATCAAAAAGATCACAACTTGACACAAAGAAGGTGGTCAGAACTTCTTAAAGATTATGATATGAGTGTGGATTATCACCATCGTAAGGATAATGTTGTGGTCGATGCTCTAAGTAGGTTGTCTATAGGTAACCTAGCTCATGTTGATGATGCTGGAAAGGAGGTGGCTAGAGAGGTTCATCGGTTGGCTAGATTGGGGGTTAGGTTTGAAAATGTTGATAATAATGGTGTAGTGGTTTATGATGGTTCTAAATCTTCATTGATTGAGGAGGTGAAGGCAAAGCAAGATCTTGTCCCCGCGTTGTTAGAGTTGAAGGCCTTGGTGAAAGATAGTAAGATGGAGGTTTCTCCCAAGGGAGAGATAGTGCCCTTAGGTATAAAGGTAGGCTGTGTGTGCCTAATGTTGATGACTTGAGAAAGATGATTTTAGATGAGGCTCATAATTCTTCCTATTCTATTCACCCAAGTTCTACAAAGATGTGGAGATGTCACGACCCAAGTCTAGGACCTAGACGTGACATGCCGAATGGAGAACGCGAAGAAACCCAAAACAAGCCTCTTAACACGTCATTACACATCATCGGTCACAGAAGCATATAGAAGACATAAAGTGTAAGAATAGGGGCAAAGGGGCCAAGGAGAAAGCTTGAATAACATTATAATCAAGAGACAAAGAGTCAAAGCTCATATCATAGATACATAACATGTCCAACAAACACCTCTAATACTTAGATAAGAGCAGGGGCCAAGACAAAGCAACCGGGCTCACCCTCATTTTCAAAGTAAAACATAAAGAAGAGTGTCTCAATATATAATAAGAACAACATAGAATAAGGTCCCCGAAGTGGAGGACTCACCAACTAGCTTGAGTAGTACGAACTAGCCACGTGGAGGAGGAGGATGATCAACTTGGGCACCAGTTCCTACATGGTGATATCATGTAGGTAAGAGTATACGTTAGTACGTTTGAATGTACTAAGTATGTAGGATGCAATACAACAAAATATTGGCATCATAGTCAAAATGCATAACAATAGGCAATAGACATCATATAACAATATAGCATGAATGACAAATGCCCAAGTAAAGCATGTTTAAGTAACTCATACTCATACAGGATATCATATGTGTAGAAGAGACAAAGCTAGATTTCAAAAGTACAAACCCCTTGGTTGGTTGATGATGGCCTCACCTCATCACCCTAATGGTGTGGTACAAACTCCTCACACAGTTGATGATAATTTCACTTTATCACCCTGGTTGCAAAGTACAAACCCCTCACATGGTTGATGAGTACAAACCCCCTCCTTGGTTATCAAGGTACAAATCCCCTGGCAAGGTTACCCAGGCTCTTAGTCCCCCAGATCGGTCATGGTCTAATTTAACATATGTAGATTATATCATATACATAAGCTTCTTTCATTATCATAACATCACTCATATCATATCTCATGCTTTTGACCTTCAATTCCTCAGGAAACCACATCCGAACATTTTATCAAATACTTAGAGGGTGTGTAATGCTAGTATAAAACCATGAAATATAGAGATGAAATCATACAAGAAAATCCATTGTAAAGCCATCAATCAACTCCTTGAAACACTCCCAAGCAACATACATCAAAACCCTCATCAAATCTTACATTAGATCCAAGATTTATGGCTCAAAATATAGCAAAACAGTCACAACTTTACATAGCCTTAACATAGTTCATAGACATGTCCATACTAGTAAACCCAATTGTAAATTCAACTATAAATCATGCAAATTGAGTAAAAATATGAATAGGGCACCATGGGTGAAGGACCCAATGGCGAAAACCTACATACCTTAGATTTGAGGATGCTCTTGATGAAGATTAAAAATGGAGGTCTGAAGCTTGAAGGAAATCCTTATTTCCAGATGAGGGTTTTGAGGCTTAAATTTTGTAGTGAAAAATATGGCTAAGTATCTAATAGGATATTGGGGAATTTTTAGGATGCTATGAGGGTGAAATATGGCTAAGTATAGGTAAAAACACGTTTGGGAGCACTTAGGCACAAGATCCAAAAGCCTTGGACCAAGATAAAAATCACTAGCAACAAAGCACACAGGTCCACATCTAGTCTGGGATGTGAACTTATCGCGGAGGCAAAATTAATATATGTCCGAGATAGCTGCACATTGTGGCACTGTTCGCAGATCGATTCTGGTTAAAAAAATTTTTGCAAAAGGTAATTGCTAATCGTTTAATCTTAAGTCAGGGTTAGACCCTTTACCCCCTAATATTTACGCCCTGAACTAGAATATGAAGTTGGACTTCAATATCACGCACGGATTTTGAGATATATGGAATTTAAAATTCAAGGCATTCTGAGGCACATTTTCGGGCACTTTTTAGGGTCATTTCAATATCTTCCCATTGAAAACATTTGTCCCCAAATGTAAAAGAAACGTACGTACATGGACAAGAGTGATCATAAACAAATCAGCCCCAACAAGAATGCAACATTACATTTTAAACACCATTTTCAAAATCTCATCATAAGTGTAAAATCATTACAAATTTTCCAACTTGAATATCAATGCATATGAATGAAATAGGGGCTAAAATATAAGACATGAAATCACATAGGGGCTTAGAATTAGTACCTTAGATTTGTTGGAGTGAAAAAGATAAGGATACCACTTTTGCATGTCCGCTTCGGCCTCCCATGTAGCACCTTCGACTTGTTGGTTCCTCTAAAGGACCTTAATGGATGCCACCTCCTTGTTCCTCAATATTTTCACTTGCCGATCCAAAATCTGACCCAAAAACTCCTCATAAGTCAATTTATCCTCAACAACACCCAAAACATAAGGAGGCACAATAGAATTAGGATCACCAATATATTTTCTCAACATAGAGACATGGAACACCGGATGAACCAAATTCATTTCACTTAGCAACTTCAATTCATAAGCTACCTTGTCAACCCTCTTCAAGACCTCATAAGGACCAAAATATCATGGACTCAACTTCCCTTTTTACAAAAATTGACCTCACTTTTCATTGGAGAAACTTTCAAATAGACCCAATCACCCATTTTGAATTCAAGGTCTCTCCTTCTTACATCGACATAGGATTTCTGACCACTTTGGACTGTTTTCAAAGTTTCCCTAAACATCCTAACCTTCTTAAGAGCCTCCATAATTAGGTCCAATGCTAATAAATCCATCTCTGCAACCTCAAACCAACCAATCGATGATCTACAACGTCACCCGTAAAGAGCCTCAAAAGGAGCCATACCGATTCTTGATTGATAGCTATTGTTGTACGCAAACGCAATCAAAGGAAGATGGTCATCCCAACTACCCTTAAGCTCTAAGATACAATCCCTAAGCATATCCTTAAGTGTTTGAAATGGTTCTTTCGAAAAGGTCATACTAAGATGAACTTTTGTACAAAGACCCCTTTGAAAAGACCTCCAAAAGTGTGAAGTGAATTATGCACCCTAATCTGATATGATGGGGAAAAGGACCACATATAACCTCACTAACTCATGGATGTATAACCTTGCATACTTTTCAGCCCTATATGTAGTCTTAACTAGTAGAAAGTGAGCTGATTTTGCCACCCTATCAACCACAACTAAAATAGAATCAAAACCTTTTCTAGTGTTGGGCAACCCAACCACAAAATTCATATAATTACCTCCCACTTCCAAGTGGGAATATCTATGTCTTGGGTTAGGCCACTGGACCTTTGATGTTCAGCTTTGACTTGTTGACAACTATGGCAACCAGAAATGAATTTGGCAATGTGCCTCCTCATGCCTCCCCACCAATAGACTTCCCTCAAGTCTCTATACATTTTGGTGGAATCAAGGTGGATAAAATAAGTAGAATTATGGGCCTCATCAAGGATTTTCTCCCTTAAATCATCAACACAAGGCACACACGACCTACCTTGGTACCTTAGGGCACCATCTCCCCCTTGGTAGAAAACCTTTACTTTGCCCCCTTTCACCAAGGCCTTCAATTCAAGATCTTGTTTTGCTATCACCTCATCAACCAATAAAGATTTAGACGTATCAACAGTAGTAACACTATCATCACCAATCTCTTGCAACCTAACCCCCAATCTAGCCAATTCATGCACCTCCCTAGCCATTTCCTTATCACCACCATTGAAATGGGCTAGGCTACCCATAGACACCCTATTCAAAGCATCCGCCACCATGTTTGCCTTATCTGGATGATAGTGCAAACTCATATCATAGTCTTTAAGAAGTTCCAACAATTTCCATTGCCTCAAGAGATATTTTTGAGTGAAGACATATTGGAGGCTCTTATGATCGATAAACACATCAACATGTATCCTATACAAGTAGAGATGCCAAATCTTTAATTAAAACACAATAACGGCTAACTCTAGATCATGGGTAGGTTAGTTCCTTTCATGTACCTTGAGTTGTCTAGAAGTATAATGTCACGCCCAAAATCCCATTTAGGCGGACTGACACTCGTTGCCGATAAGGTACGGGAGAATGAACCTGTACCTATGTGCTTTCTATACATATTATAAGGGATTCCTACGTTCAACATGCCTTTAGCAAAGTAAACAGTGATAACAAGCCAAAAGAAGATGCATATGGCTAGGCCGTTGAGGCCACGGTGTTTAATGTACGAGACATGACCAAACTATAATTTACATAGTCTACAAAGCCTCTAGATAAACAGAAATATCTGATAAGGGTTGGGAGAGGCCCTGCCTCGACTAACTGTACAACACAAAAATATAAGTTCTAGACACGTACAGCTGCAAAGAAACCTAGAGCTTGGTAACAGCTGCTGGAAATCCTGTACTCCTACTGGGGAGATCTACTAGCACCTGTACCTGTAGCATGAAATGCAGGTCCACAGTAAGGGACGTCAGTTCGGTATAATGTACTAAATATGTAAGGCAGGAAATACTATATATGAAATGACAACTCAAATGAAACTATGCACTGGTGTGGGATAGGAGACAACCTTTAGTAATATTGTGGGATCATGTACTTTATGTTCTTTTTATTACTTTACCTTTACTGTATAATCTGTGCACAGCATGTAATACAAATGACCAGCTGATCAGTAGTAAATCTATCTCGGGATCGGCCCTGGCTAGGCTTTTCCTTTCACCCCTTAGGCTACCCCCGTGATAGGATCGACCCTGGCTAGGTGATTTATCCACTCCTCACGTTACCACCCATCAACAAGCAATATACTTTATCTTTCAATTACTTTTGGGATGATGTCTTTTGGTGATCATAATATTGGAACTGGAGGATTGTAGATACAACATATGACATGTAAATAGTCACAAAAAGACAAAACCATAATGAAAGGAGTAGGTTACACAAATAATGAAATGCATAGGAGGTGGAACAACACATGAACTTTATTTAGTAGAACGAACTCGTGTATCTTGGTATGCAAGTATGTATGCAGGTTTCTAAGTGAATATGTATGGGAGCATATAAACACGTGAAAGAGTGGAGACATGGTTGTTTGTTATGTCAAAGTAGTTAAGAGCCTCTATGTACGAAGGAGGAACCTAGGTTTCATGCCAAGTAATACGAAATCGAGTAGCCTTACATACCTCGTTGTATGACCTCGTTATTACTTTGAGATAACCTTTCCTTCCTTCAAATATTTATCTACAACATAAAAGGTGATAAAACTATCATTAGCAGCCAGTTGATGCATCTTGGCAGCCCAATATCATTAAAAAAACACACACGGGCAGAAAGTGGATAATTATAAACCCGAGCGTATTCTTTCAACCTTTCCGCCCCTAATCGTATTTTCTAATACACATTCTCATATACATATCATGTGAAGCCTATTTTAGTGCCATAATAGTCCTAGAATAGCCCACAAGGCACAACACATAACAATTCTACACAACATACAAATGGGTAGCATAACATTACATCCCTTCTCTACATTTTGACGTTGACAATTCCAAACCTGTTCCAACTTTAACCAAACAGTACCCACAATATATACACATAAATATAGTCCTAAAATAGTTCAAAAATAGTCCTCAAAATAGGTAGAGGATGGGAGACCATAGTCCTCAATTAATCAGCCCACAAGTTTCTATTACAAGTACAATTACGATATCACACAAGAACTCACTTTCATGAACTGTAAAAATGGTGCATCAATCTTTATACATCATTATAGATCCAACACTCAGTAATAACAGTAGCATCCCTTCATAATCAATCCAACCAAAAAGAGAAAAGCTTCCCAATGAACAAGAAAAATGTACAACAACTTTTGAAACACATGATGTCCAACAATTTCAGCAAGCATAACTAACATATATTTCCACTTACCTTAGCCATCAAGATTAAGGTTATCTTCAAGAACCCTAAAGGGTTGTATTGGCATCCTTGTGAAGTGAAGTAAAGAGAAAACAAGACTCTTTAGGAGAGGTGAAAAATTATTTCAAGTGAAATGACTTAAGGGGCTGTTTTTGAGCCCTTTTAAAGGGTCTCTTTGGCCTAATTTCTCTTGCACCTTCGACCACACATTAGTACATGTTAAGAAGCTAGTGATGCAGTAGGTTGGCCGTCACACTTGGGCCTAAATGGATCTCAAAGTTGATGGCCTTGGCTGCCCATTTTTCCTAATTCCTTTTCATTTAGTTTGGGCCCAATTAGTCATGTGGGTTGTGATATACTTGGGCCCTTTTGACATCCTTCTTGGGCTGAAAATGTATTCCATTTATGATGCTAAAACATGGGCTAAAGTTACACCCTTAACACAGACTTTATTTATAATTGAACTTAAACAAATTTAACGTCGGTCCTCGTCTCTGTTTAGCTAGCAATTTAAGCTAAGCAAGTAGGTGACTCACCTGCTATCTTCCTAAGTCCTACAAACACCTCAATTCTCTCACTTTTTTTAGGGTCGTGATCTTTTGAATTTGACATAAAATTTATTTACACTCAACCCACTTCAGCGTTAGACATACATATCACCCTTTAATTTGAGATTCAAACACTTTTAAAAATGGGCGCTAATTTGACCAAACCATATCATGTTTCATTTGCATAGTACTTGTATTGTAAGATGTGCGGTGTTACATCCTCCCCCCCCCCCCAGGGAACATTCGTCCTCAAATGTTAGCATAATTGGATAGCTTAACCAAGTTTAAACCTTTACGTAAACAAACTTTTGAAAACACACTAAGTATTCAATCACACGTACCTATTAGTGTCCCAATTCTGCAAGTTGGACTTCCTCTTTAGCTTCAAATAAGTATGGGTATTTTAATTTCATAGCGTCCTCGGCCTCCCGTGTTATTTCTTCTGCTTTCTAGTTCCTCCAAAGTACCTTCAGTGAAGCTATTTCTTTATTCCTTAGCTTCTTAACTTGATAATCTAGAATAGCAATAGGCACCTCTTCATATGTGAGATCTTCTGTAACCTGCATGCCTTCAATAGGAGTGACACGAGATAGGTCACCTATGCATTTTCGAAGCATTTAGACATGAACAACTAGATGAACCATTGAAAGCTCTTGGGGTAGCTCTAGTTCATATACAACCTACCCGAACCTCTTAATAATCTAATATGGCCCTATGTAACGTGGGCTCAGTTTTCCTTTCTTACCAAATCTCATAACCCCTTTCATTGGAGACACCTTTAAAAATACTCAATCCCCTACTGAGAATTCCAGTCCTCTCCTTCTAGCATCTGCATATTATTTGTGATGACTTTGGGCTATTTCTAGCCGCTGCTGTAATACCTTAACGTTTTCCATGGCTTGTTGTACTAGATCTAGCCTAAGCAAGGTGGTTTCACCCAATTCAAACCATCCAATTGGCGACCTAAATTTCCTCCCATACAAAGCTTCGTATGGTGCCATCTTGATACTCATGTGGTAGCTATTATTATAGGCAAATTCAATTAGTGGAAAATGGTCCACCCAACTACCTTTAAAGTCCAATGCACAAGCTCGCAATATATATTCAAGTGTCTGAATGGTGCGTTCTTCTTGACCATCTGTTTGAGGGTGGAATGCTATACTCAAATTCACTTGTGTCCCTAAACTCCTTTGGAAGAACTTCAGTATATATGTCAACATGAACCCCATACATATAGTGGCGCCATAGTTTCATAGCATACATAACTGCTGCTAGCTCAAGATCATGTGTTGGATAGTTTTTCTCATATGGTCGTAGCTATCTAGATGCAAAAGCAATTACCCTACCATGTTGTGTTAGCACACATCCTAAGTGATCTCTTGAAGCATAACAATATAATGCATACCCCTCGGTGCCTTCTAGAAGTACTAGCACAGGTGCAGAAGTTAGCTTATTCTTTAGCTCCTTAAAGATCCTTTCACATGCATCATTCCATTGGAACATGGTTATCTTATGTGTCAACTTTGTTAGTGGTGTAGAAATAGAAGAAAAACCTTCAACGAACCTACTGTAATAACTTGCCAACCCTAGGAAGCTCCGAACTTCTGTTGGTGTCATTTGCCTTTGGCCAATCTTTCACAGCCTCTATATTTTGTGAATCAACCCTTATTCCCTCATCAGACACAACATGACCCAAGAATTCCACTGATTTTAGCAAAAATTCACAATTAGAAAATTTGGCATATAACTGTCAATCACGAAGAACCTATAACACTTGTCATAAGTGATTTGCGTGGTCCTCTTCAGATCTTGAATATACAAAAATATCATCTATAAATACTATCACAAACACATCCAAGAATAGATTAAATACCCTGTTCATTAGATCCATAAAAATTGCTGGTGCATTCGTTAGACCAAATGACATAATAAGAAATTCAAAGTGATCATAGCGTGTTCTGAAAGCAGTCTTAGGTATATCTTTCTCCTTCACCCTCATTTGGTGATAACCTGATCTCAAATTAATTTTTGAAAAGCATTTGGCACCCTGTAACTCAATCCTAGGGAGAAGGTATTTATTCTTAGTTCTCACCCTATTCAATTGTCAATAGTCAATACACATTCTCAAGGTGCCATCATTTTTGCATACAAATAACACGGTGCACCCCAAGGGGACACACTAGGTCTTATAAAACCCTTCTCCAATAGGTCTTTTGACTGCTCTTTTAGTTCACACAATTCTATTGAGGCTATTCTATACGAAAGGAGGGAAATAGGTTAAGTTCCTCGAAGTAAGTCAATACCAAAACCTATTTCTCGTTTAGGAGGTAAGCCTAGAAGTTCTTCAGGGAACACGTCGATGAATTCATTCACTACTGGAACTGATTGAAGGGTTGGTGATTCTGCCATATCCCTCACCCTCACTAAATGACATATATACCCCTTAGATATCATCTTTCTGGACTTAAAATAAGACATAAACTTACTATTTGGTGCCCCAAATTGCCTTCCCATTAAAGAACTGCCTTATTTAGAAAGTAGAAGTACATTCTCCTAGTTCGGCAATCCACGGTGGCATAGCAAGAAGCTAACAAAACCACACCCATTATAACATCAAATTCCACCATTTCTAGCTCAATAAGGCCAGCCAATATGTCACGATCACAAACAGTTACTACACAGTCATAATAAATCTTTCTAGCCATAATAGATATACCGGTTGGTGTAGACACTTCAAATAGTTTGTTCAATAATTTGGGGATTCTCTTAAACTTCCCAGCAACTAGTAGGGTAATGTATGATAGTGTAGAACCAGACTCAATTAATTCATATACATTATGTGAAGAGATGGACAATGTACATGTGACCACATTAGGTGAAGCTTCCAAATTTTGCCGACTCCCAGAGCATAGTTGCGATTCTGGACTCCGCTAGAGCAACCTTCCCCTCTAACACCTCTACCACGACCGACAGGTGCTTGTTGACCCCTACCTAATGGAGGAACTAACGATGATGATGCAACAGTTGATCCAGTAGATTGTGGTATTTCACCCATACGTCTCCTCGGGCAATCTCTCATCATATGCCATGGCGCACCACACCAATAGCAAGCATCTTTATCAACACGACATATACCTGAATGACTTCATCCACACTTTTTACAAGGTTGCATAGGGGTCATTTGCTGGCCTGCTTACTACCCGCTGTCCGGGCGCCTTGTCCTTCACTTCTTGGACCAAACTGATTTCTCCTAGACCCCTGAAGTTGTGGTGAAACACTTGCTGCAGAGTAGGAGGATGATGGCCTGGGTGGTATATTAGAAAACCAAAGCCTAAGCTCACCTTCGGGTGGTGTAAACTGCCCTGTAGACCTGGCCCTCTTGTACTGCGCCCTTTCTAACTCTTGTGTCCTTCTCACTTGCCTCTGATTCTCTATTTTCTGTGCAAAAGCTTGCATTCTCGCATATGCATATCATTTTTCAAGGAAGCAATAGTACAGTTTCTGACAAGATATGTATCCAATCTATCCACATATCGATGAACTCTGTCTATAATAGTAACAACTACATTAGGAGCATACTTAGCCAGGGAAATAAATTGAAAGTTATACTCCTTCACACTCATATTCCCTTGGTGGATGTTCAAAAACTGATCTGCACAGGCCTCTCAGATCTCTAATGGCAAGTAATGGTCAAGAAATGCCTCTTTGAACTCGTTCCAGGTAGTTGGAGGTGCATCAATACCCTTAGATTGCTTCCAAGCTTCATACCAAAATATAACCACACCCTTCAACCTATATGTCGCTAGGTCGACAACTTCTATACCACTCACATGCAAAACATCTAAAGTGCATTGAATCTAATCAATAAATTCTTGGGCAACTTCATTAGGATCTGACCCAGTGAAGGATGGAGTGTCCAAATTAAGAAAATCACATATCCTCATGCCAGCTACCCTATTCGCACCACCTATACCTATAACTGGACCTTCCTGCCTTTGACCTTGGCCACCAACTATACGAGTCAATAGTTGGATTGCATTTTTCAGATCCTGCACGGTAGCATCGATAGGTGGTTATGGGGGAATTTCACTACTTCCAGGTTCATCAGGAGCTGGAGGAGTTGGAGATGTCTGTGACAGAGAGTCATCTTGAGCCTCATTTTGTCGTCTCACTTGACTGGGTATACCAACCACCACTTCTACTCCCTTTGCTTTACCTTTGCTCTTCCTGGTTTCTGGCATACTTGCTCTACAAAATAATTTAGGGGTTAGACACAATCTACCTATTAGACTTAGCTCTATGGCATGATCTAAAGAACGAAAAAAGTAACAATTCCTAAATGCCATGTAGCCTCCTGCTTATACATGTGGTGCACAACACATTGATAAACAAGACTCTACATAGACATGGCTTTGTAGACTCCCTAGGATGACCCACTCTGATACCACTTCTGTCACGCACAAAATCCCATTAAGGCGGATTGGCACCCGTTGCCTATAAGGCCCGGGAGAACCAACTCGTATCTATGCGCTTACTATACATATTATAACGAATTCCTACGTTCAACATGCCTTAAAAGAAACCAAATTAAGGAAATCATGTATGCTCATGGCAGCTGCCCTATTTACATCACCTGTACCTATAACTGCACCTTCCTACCTTTGACTTTGGCCAGCAACTATACGAGTCAATAGTTGGACCGCATTTCTTAGATCCTCCACGATAGCATCGATAAATGGTTCTGGGGAATTTCACTACTTCCGGGTTCATCAGGAGTTGGAAGAGTTGGAGATGTCTGTGACAGGGACTCATCTTGAGCCTCATTTCATTGTCTCACCTGACTAGTTATACCAACTACCACTTCGACTCCCTTTTCTTTAGCTTTGTTCTTCCTAGTTTCTGGCATACTTGCTGTACAAAACAACATAGGGGTTAGACACAATCCACCTATTACACTGAGCTCTATGGCACGATCTAAAGATTGAAAAAAAGTAGCAATTCCTAAATGCCACATAGCCTCCTTCTTATATATGTGGTGCACAACACATCGATAAACAAGACTCTACATAGACACGGCTTTGTAGACTCCATAGGCTAACCCGTTCTGATGCCACTTCTGTCACGCCCCAAATCCCATTAAGGCGGACTAGCACCCGTTACCGATATGGGCTGGGAGAACCAACTTGTATCTATGTGCTTTCTATACATATTATAATGGATTCCTATTTTCAACATGCCTTCTAAAAACTAAACAGTGATAACAAGCCAAAAAGAGATGCATATGGCTACGTCGTTGAGTCCGCGGTGTTTAAAGTATGAGACATGACCATACTTTAATTTACATAGTCTACAAAGCCTCTAGATAAAGAGAAGTATCTGATAAGGGTCGGGACAGGCCCCACCGCGACTAACTGTACAATACTAAGATATAAGTTCTAGACACGCAAAGTTCCGAAGCAACCTGGAGCTTGGTAACAACAACTGGAAATCTTGTACTCCTACTGGGGAGATCTACTAGTACCTGTACCTGTACCATGAAATACAGGTCCCCCGTAAGGGATATCAGTATGGGATAGGGTACTGAATATGTAAGGTAGGAAATACTGTATATGAAGTAATAATTAAATGAAACTATCACCGGTGCAGGATAGGAGACCACCCTTAGTCATATTGTGGGATCATGTACTTTATGTTCTTTTTATTACTTTACCTTTACTGTATAATTTATGCACAACTTATAATACAAATGGCAAGCTGATTAGTGGTAAATATATATCGGGATCGGCCTCGGCTAGGCTTTTCCTTTCACCCTTTTGGCTACCCCCATGATAGGATCGACCTTGGCTAGGTGATTCTTCTACCCGTTGGGTTACCACCCATCAACAATCAATATACTTTATCTTTCAATTACTTTTGGGTTGATTCTTTTGGTGGTCATAATATTGGAACTGGAGGACTGTAGATACAGCATATGACATGTAAATAGTCACAAAAAGACAACACCATAATGAAAGGAGTAGGTTACGCAAATAATGAAATGCATAGGAGGTGGAACAATACATAAACTTTATTTAGTAAAACGAACTCGTGTATCTTAGTATGCAAGTATGTATGCAGGTTTGCAAGTGACTATGTATGGGAGCATATAAACTTGTGAAAAAGTGGAGACATGGCTATTTGTTATGTCGAAGTAGATAAGAACCTCTATGTACGAAGGAGGAACCTAGGTTTCATGCCAAGTAATACGAAATCGAGTAGCCTTACATACCTCGTTGTATGACCTCGTTATTACCTCGAGATAACCTTAACTTCCTTCAAATATTTATCTACAACATAGTAGGTGATAAAACTAGCATTAGCATCGAATAGATGTATCTTGGCAGCCCAATCTCATAAAAAGAACACACACGGGCAACAAGCATATAATTATAAACCCGAGAGTATTCTTTCAACCTTTCCGCCCCTTATCGTACTTTCTAATGCACATTCTCATATACATATCATGTGCAACTTGTTTTAGTGCAATAACAGTCCTACAATAGCCCACAAGGCACAACACATAACAATTCTACACAACATACAAATGGGCGACATAACGTTACATCCCTTCGCTACATTTTGACGTCAAAAATTCCAAACCTATTCCAACTTTAATCTAATAGTCCTCATCATATATACACATGAAACCAGTCATAAAAAATTTCAAATATAACCCTCAAAATAGGTAGAGGACGTGATATCAATCAGCCCACAAGTTCCTATTACGAGCACAATTACGATATCACACAAGAACTCACTTTTGCAGACTGTAAAAATGGTGCAGCAGCCTTTATACATCATTATAGAGCCAATACTCACTAATAATAGTATAATCCCTTCATAATCAATCCAACCAAAAAGAGAAAAGCTTCCAAATAAACAAGAAAAATGTACAACAACTTTTGGAACACAAGTTATCCAACAATTTCAGCAAGCATAACTAGCATATATTTCTTGTTTGTCATGGGATAAGTATAACAAATACATGGATATTTACACTTACCTTAGCCTTCAAGGTTCGGGTTTCCTTCAAGAACCCTAGAGGGTTGTATTGGCTGCCTTGTGAAGTGAAGAGAAAACAAGACTCTTTAGGAAAGCTGAAAAATTGTTTCAAGTGAAATGACTTAAGAGGTTGTTTTTGAGCCCTTTTAAAGGGTCTCTTTGGCCAACTTTCTCTTGCACTTTTGACCACATATTAGTATATGTGAAGAAGCCAGTGATGCATCAGCTTGGCCTTCACACTTGGGCCTAAATGGGTCTCAAAGTTGATGGGCCTTGGCTGCCCATTTTTCCTAATTCCTCTTCATTTAATTTGGGCCCAATTAGTCAAGTGGGTTGTGATGTACTTGGTCCCTTCTGACATCCTTCCTGGGCTGAAAAGATAGTCCATTTATGATGCTAAAGCATGGGCTAAAGTTACACCCTTAACACAGACTTTATTCATAATTGGAATGGGACAAATTCGACGTCGTTCCTCGTCTCCATTTAGCTAGCAATTTAAGCTAAGCAAGTAGGTGACTCACCTGCTAGCTTTCTAAGTCCTACAAGAACCTCAATTCTATCACTTTGTTTAGGGTCATGATCTCCTGACTTTGACATAAAACTTATTTACACTGGACCCTCTTCAGTGTTAGACATACATATTGTACTCTAATTTGAGATTCAAGCACTTTTAAAAATGGGCGCTAATTTGATCGAACCATCTCATGTTTCATTTGTGTAGTACTAGTGTTGTATGATGTGGGGTGTTACACATAAGCTATGACCTTATCATTATGCATCAACACACAACCCAAACCAACCCGAGAAGTATTACAATAGACCACAAATCCCTCAAGCCCATCCAGTAATGACAATATAGGAGTGGATACAAGCTTGTCCTTCAATGTTTAGAAGCTCCTCTCGCACTCATCGGTCCACACAAACTTAACCTTCTTTTGAGTCAATTTTATCATAGGGGAAGCAATGGAGGAGAATCCATTCACAAGTCTTCTATAATAACCCGCTAGGCCCAAGAAGCTCCTAATATTCGACGGGGTCAATGGTCTAGGCCAACTCCTAATCACATCGGTTTCCTTAGGATCCACCTTAATACCATCCCCTGACACAACATGACATAAGAATGAAACCTTCTTCAACCAAAATTTACACTTGTCATATTTTGCATACAATTTCTCCTCCCTCAACCTTTGCAATACAACCCTCAAAATGCCCCATATGCTCCTCCCTACTATGTAAATATATCAATATATCATCAATGAAGACCACAACAAAGGAATTAAGTTAAGGTTTGAAGACCCTATTTATTAGGTCAATGAAGATGGCTAGTGCATTTTTCAACCCAAAATACATCACAACAAACTCATAATGCCCATATCTAGTCCAGAAGGCCTCTTGGGAATATCACACTCCCTTACCCTCACTTGATGATACCCAGACCGAATATCAATCTTACAGAAAAAGCTAGCCTCTTACAATTGGTAAAACAAATCATCAATCACTTGAAGAGGATATCTAGTCTTTATAGTGACCCTATGAAGTTGCCTATAGTCAATGCACATTCTAAGTGACCCATCCTTCTTCAAAAACAACACCAGAACACCCCAAGGTGATTGGCTAGGCCTAATAAATCCCTTTTCCAACAAATCTTTCAATTGTTCCTTTAACTCCTTTAACTCGCTGGGGCCATACGGTAAGGGGTAGTAGAAATGGGCACTGGGAAGGAGATCTATTCCAAAATCTATCTCCCATTTGGGGGGACACCGGGGAGGTCATTTGGGAAGACATCAAGGAACTCATTCACAACCGGAACCAACTCTATGGGTAGGACTTTAGAATACACATCCCTAACCCTCAAAAGATGGTAGAGACACCCTTTAGGGATCATCTTACGAGCTTTAATGAAAGAGATGCACCTACCCTTGACCACCACAACTTGACTTTCCCACTCGAGGACGCGTTCCTTTGGAAATTGGAATTTGACCCTACTAGTTCTACAATCAATAGAAGCATAGTAGGCATGCAACCAATCTATCCCAAGGATGACATCAAAATCTACCATATGTAATTCAACAAGATCACAAGGAAACAACTTATGCAAAATGCGAATAGGATGACTTTTATAAAATTTCTTAGCAACAACGGAGGCACCAACAGGAGTAGGAACTTCATATGACTCATGCAACAACTCGGGGTCAGCATGGAACTTTTTAGCAACAAAAAGGATAACAAAGGGAAGAGTGGCTCCCGGATCAATCAAAGCATATACATAAAAGTCCAAGATTTTCAGTATACCAGTACCAACATCAGGAACCTCACCAACCCCTTGCCTCCTACGTATAGCATAAAACTGTTTGTGCCTTGGCACCACTTTGAGGACCACCTCTACCCAATAGATCTACATTTGCAATCTAGTCTTTGCCAAAGTTTATTGGATGATCCACCTTCTTGTGACCAAGTTCCCTACATTCAAAGCACGCATTAGAACCTTTCAAACACGGGCCTCCATGGCTCCTTCCATATTTAGGGCACACATCAATAGGAACCACAATAATACCTTAAGGTCTGGGAAATGCATTGCAAACCCCATATCAGTACCATGAGAAGACCCTTGGCCTAGACAAAATCTAGCACACTGTTGGAATTTACCCTCAAATAGGGCCCTATTGGCCTCATGCCCCCTTTTCTTCCTCAATTTTCCTCCTTCATTTGCTTGCCATAGGTCATCAACCGAGACAAGTCAATGTCACTAATTAGCATTGCTAACCAACATTCTTCACTTACGAAGTCGGAGACTCCCATCACGAGATTATTCATCCTAGATCTAAGATCGGCCACCAAATGAGGAGCATATTTTTAAAGTTGATTAAACTTGAGGGCATACTCCCTCACACTCATAGCACCTTGTTAAAGTTCATAAACTCCACCAAATTAGGTTCCCTAAGTTCAAGAGGGAAAAACCAATTAAGCAAAGCCATTTTGAACTCCTCCAAAAGCATCACATTATCAATCCCCTTCTCCCCCTTCTATTGGTCATACCATATTTGTGCTACTCCTTTGAGTTGGTATGCTTCCAACTCCGCCTTTTCATTCGGCTTAACACCGATAATATTCAAGATCTTGTAGACCTCATCATTGAACTCTTGTGGATCTTCATCCACCTTTGGCCCATAGAACACCAGACCTTTAACCCATAGAATACTGGAGGATTCATCCTCATAAAGTCCCTTACCCTAGCTCCCGGGGTGGTAATATTGGGGGCTTGGGCCCCCTGATTGACTTTGGTTGGCCACAACTTTGGCAAGCATAGTGAGAGCATCTTGGAGCTCACCATTGGTAGGTTGCTCCTTGGGAGTTTACGTCCTTCATCCTCGAGTGTTAGGCATGATATAGCATAACAAAGAACAATCATTAGGGGGAAACCTTACCACAACACAATAGCATGACTTAGAATATAAAGAAGGGAAAAATTTCCTAAAACGTCTCTGGGCTTCTATTCATAGTGATGGTGTGCTTCACAACCATAAATAGGACTGTAATCGATGCGGTGTGTTTGACTCCGAGGATCTATCAACCTAGTGCTTTGATACCAAGTTTGTAACAACCCAAACCTAGGAGATAGACGTGACACGACGAATGAGGAACCCAAAGGAACCCCAAACAAACCTCTTAACTTGTCAGTACACATCATCGGTCGTGGAAACATATAGAAGACATAGAGAGTAAAAGTAGGGGTAAAAGGGCTAAGTAGAAAGCCTGCTTAACATCATAATCAAGATACAAAAAGTCAAAGCTCATATCATATATACATAACATGTCAAATAAACACCTCTAATACTTAGATAAGAGCGGGGGCCAAGACAGAGCAATCGAGCTTAACCTCATAGTCAAAGTAGAAGAGTGTCTCAATACATAATAAAAATAACATGGACTAAGGTTGCCAAACTGGAGGACTTACCAACTAGCTTGAGTAGTACCAGACTAGGCACGTGAATGAGGAGGATGATCACCTTGGGCACCAGTTCTGACACGGTGATATCACATAGGTAAGGGTATATGTTAGTACACTTGAATGTACTAAGTATGTCAGATGCAATGCAACAAGATATAGGCATCATATTCAAAATGCATAACAATAGGTAATAGAAATCATATAACAATATGGCATGAATTACCAACGCCCAAGTAAAACATGTTCAAGTAACTCATACTCATACAAGATATCATATGTGTAGAAGAGACCAAGAAAGATTTCAAAAGTATGAACCCCTTTGTTGGTTGATGATGGTCTCACCCCATCACCCTAGTGGTATGGTCCGAACCTCTCACATGGTTAATCCCCCAAGACAAAGTTATTTGGGCTCTTAGTTCCCCTAGATAAGTCATGGTCAAATGCAACACTTTATGTAGATTATATCATATACATAAGATTCTTTCCTCATCATAACACCAATCATATCATATTTCATGCTTTGGACCTTCAATTCCTCAAGAAATCACATTTGGACATTTTATGAGACACTTAGAGTGTGTGTAATGCTTGTATAAAATCATGCAATATACAGATGAAATTATGCAAGAAAATTCATTATAAAACCATCAATCAACACCTTGCAACACCCTCAAGCAACATAAATCAAAACATCGTACCAAATCTTATAATAGATCCAAGATTTATGGCTCAAAACTTTGCAAAACAGTCACAACTTTACATAGCCTTGACATAGTTCATAGACATATTCATACTAGTAAACCCAATTACATAATCAACTTTAAATCATTTAAATTGAGTATAAAGGAGAATAAGGAACCATGGGTGGAAGGACCCAATGGCCAAAACCTACATACCTTAGCTTTGAGGAAGCTCTTGATGAAGATTGAAAATGGTGGCTTAAAGCTTGAAGGAAACCCTTAGTTTCGGATGAGGGTTTTGAGACTTGAATTTGGGAGTGGAAAATATGGCTAAGTGTTTGAGAGGATGTTGGGGAATGTTTAGGATGATATGAAGGTGAAATATGGCTAAGTATAGGTAAAAACACATTTGGGAAGACTTAGGCCCAAGACCCAAATGTCTTGGTCCTAGATAAAAATCACTGGCAAAAAAAATATACAAGTTCGCATTTGGTCCGCGATACAGACATGTCACGGATGCAAAATTAATACATGTCCGCGACAATTACATATCGCGGCATTGTCGCGGATCGATTATGGATAAGAAAAATTATGAAACATGAAATTGCTAATCATTTGCTCTTAAATTGGGGTTAGACCCCTTCCTCCTAATTTTGACCCCCTGAATAAGAATATAAAGTCAGATTTTCAATATCACATATGAATTTTGAGATATATGAAATTTCAAATTTTAGGCATTTTGAGGCACATCTTTGGGCACTTTTTAGGGTCATTTCAATAGAGATTTGGGGGAAGTGTTTTGTTGGGGTGGTATGAAGAGAGATATTTCAATGTTTGTATCCTGTTGTCATAATTGCCAACAAGTAAGAGCGGAGCATCAAAGGCAGGGTGGCCTTCCCCAAAATATAGAGATTCCTACATGGAAGTGAGAGGAAATTAACATGAATTTTGTGGTTGGGTTTTCTAAGACTAGAGAGCATTTTGATTATATTTGGGTTGTGGTTGATAGAATGACAAAGTCAGCTCATTTCCTACAGGTCAAAACTACTTATAGTGCCGAAGATTATGCTAAATTTTACATTCATGAGTTGGTTAAATTGCGTGGGGCGCCTTTATCTATCATTTCGGATCATGGTGCTCAATTCTTTTCTCACTTATGGAGGTCTTTCCAATGAGGTCTTAGTACAAAAGTAAAGCATAGTATGACTTTTTACCCTCAAGGCCAAGCCAAAAGAACTATCCAAACTCTTGAGGATATGCTTAGAACTTGTGTTTTGGAGTTTAAGGGTAGTAAGGATGAACATCTTTCACTCATTGAGTTTGCTTACAATAATAGTTCTCACTCAAGTATTTGGTATGGCTCATTTTGAGGCTCTCCATTGTAGACATTGTAGATCCCCGGGTTTGTGGTGGGGTAGATGGCTTTGTTAGGTCTGGACTTAGTTATGGAAGCCTTGGAGAAGGTGAGGTTCATAAGGGAGAGGTTGAAAACAACCAAAAGTTAACAAAAGTCCTATTCCTATGTGAGGAGAAGGGATCTATAATTTAAAGTTGGTGATTGAGCCTATTTGAAAGTCTCACC
The DNA here is from genome assembly GCA_026153255.1 of Solanum medicagineum. NCBI lineage: Eukaryota > Viridiplantae > Streptophyta > Magnoliopsida > Solanales > Solanaceae > Solanum > Solanum medicagineum. The sequence continues at coordinate 43,976 of JAPFFP010042296.1, read as the reverse complement.
CATGAAGGGTATGGTCTGATTGGGCAAGAAGATTAAATTGAGTCAAAGGTTTGTGGGTCCTTATAGAGTGTTGAGAAGGATTGGTAAGGTGGGCTATGTGTTGGAGTTGCCCATTGATATGAGTATAGTTCATCCGATTTTTCATGTATCTATGTTGAGGAAGTATGTGGATGACCCAAGTGCCATTGTGTCTTTAGGTGTTGTAGGTGTTGTTGAAGACAATTTGACTTATGAAGAGGTCCTAGCAGAAATTTTTGATAGACAAGTGAAGAAGTTGAGGAACAAGGATGTATCTTCCATTAAGTCCCATGGAGGAACCAAGAAGTTGAAAGTGCCACATGGGAAGCCGAGGCGGACATGAAAAAGTGATACCCATAGTTCTTTCCGCTCTAGTCAAGCCTAAGGTACTAATTTAAGTCCCTGATGTGATTTCAAGTCTTAAGTTTCAGCCCTTTCATTTGCATGAATTTATGTTTATGTCGGCAAGTTTATGGTGGCTTTCAACAGTCATGTTGAGATTTTTGAAAATGATGTTTCAATGAATTGTTGCATTAATATGTTGGGATGAAATCATCTTGATTAATCTTCTTATTTACATTTCTTTGACATTGGGGGATGAATGTTCCCAAGTGCGAGACATTGAAACGCCCCAAAAAGTGCCCGAAAGTGTTCCCCGGAAATGCCTATAATCGTAATTTCCATATATCTCAAAATCTGAGTGTGATATCAAAAATCAACTTCATACTCGTGATCGGGGGAAAAATTGAGTGGAAGATGGGTATAACCTCGATTTTAGAACAATAATAGCAAAATTTAATTTTCTAAAATTCTGCTTATCCATTGTCGATCCGCGCCTGAGGCGCGAGATATGTGTTTTTGTAGCTAGTTTCACTTTTTCAGCCTAAGGCTTTGGGTTCTTGGGTGCATGCCCTCCTATGTTTAAAAACACATATACATAGTCATTATTCAACCCCATATCACTCAAGACACTCTCGAAACCCTCTCTAACACAGCCAAATATTTCATCCAAATTCTAGTGTCCCAAACTCTTTTTCGGATCTCAAGAATTTCGTTCAAGCATCAAGTTCTCATTCAAATATTCATCAAGGAAATCTCCAAAGTTGAGGTATGTGGGTTTCAACCACTAGATTCTTTAACACATGGTTCCCAACCTTTCTTTTTATGTAAATTTCATGTTTTCAAGTTGGATTACCTATGGGTATATCTTATTGTGAATTTGATTATAAACCATGTTGGGGTTTCATGAAATGTTGACTGTTTAAGCATGTTCTGAGCTATGAATCTATGATCTATTATAAGATTTGATGAGGGATTTCATGCTGTATTGAATGAGGGTTTTACTACGTGTTAGTAGTTGATTTAACTTGAGTTTTCTCACATGATTTCACTCTTGAATTGCATGATTTTTAACTAGCATTACACACCCGCCAAGTGTTTGATAGAATGTCTTGTTAAGGATTCTTGAGTTATTGATGATCTATTGCATGGCTTGTGAGTCAAGTGAGTTTATGATGATGAAAGGAATGTATTTATGTGATGAATTCATTAAACATATATATGGTGTTGCAAGTTGACCATACCTTGTTCGGGGGTGTTAAGCCCAATCACCTTGTTGAGGGGTGCTAAGCTCAATCACCTTGTTGAGGGGGTGTTAAGCCCAATCACATTGTTGAGGGGGTGTTAAGCCTCAATAACCTTGTCAGGGGGTGTTAAGCCCATACTACCCTGTTGATAGGTAACAATCGCCTTGCCGGGGGGTGGCAAGCCCATACTAACTAGTTGAGGGGTATGTACCTTAATCGCCTTGTCGGGGGGTAGCAAGCCCGTACTACGTTTTTGAGTGGTATGTACCTCAATCATCTTCCAGGGGTGCGGCAAGCATTGGAGTTCAAGTAAAGCTTGCTTGGGCTATACAGATATGGTCTCTTCCTATACATGTATTATGTTTTATATAAGCATGTTTTACTTCAATCATTCATCATGCATGCCATGTTGTTAATATACTATCCCTTGCTTATGATTTTTCATTTTGACTATGTTGCCTATCTCTTGTTGCATTGCATCCTACATACTTAGTACATTCAAACGTACTAATGCATACTCTATGCCTACATGATGATTCCATGTAGGAATGGGAGCTCCTTACGATCATCCTCCATGTGGCTAGATTTGACATCTTGAAGATAATGTTTGGTAAGTCCTCAAGTTCGGGGACACTAGCTATGTTACTCTTGCTTATTTCTTTATGTTGAACTTTACTATGATGAGGGTGAGCCTAGAAAGTGTCTCGGTCCCCGCCCAATCTATGCTAGAGGTGTTGTTAGACAAGTGATGTAATGAAGCTATGATCTTGACTCTAGAGTATCCACGTTTTATGCTATCAAAGACTTTCCTTAGTCCCTTTATCCTTATTTATACTCTCTTGTTGTTGTTTAATGGCTTTCGTGACCAAGGATGTGTAAATGATATGCTAAGAGGCTTGTTTCGGGTCCCTTCAGGTTCCCATTCGTTGTGTTACGTCTAGACCCTAGGCTTGGGTTATGACACAATTCAATCTAACCAACTCATGCATATACAACTTGGCATAATCATCGGCACCATAAGTGGTTTTGACTGGTAAGAAGTGAGCCGACTTTGTCATTCTATCCACAACAACACAAATAGAGTAAAAATGTTTCCTAGTCTTAGGCAACCTAACAACAAAATCCATGTTGATCTCCGCCCACTTCCAAGTAGGAATCTCTATATCTTGGGCTAGGCCACTTGACGTTTGATGTTAGGCTTTCACTTGTTGGAAATTGTGTCGTCCGGATATGAACACGGCAATGTCTCTCTTCATGTCACCCAACCAATACACCTCCCTCAAGTCACTATACATCTTTGTAGAATCAGTGTCAATTGAGTAGGATGAATTATGGGTCTCCTTCTAGATCAATTCTTTCAAATCATCCATATTTGGCACACACAATCTACGTTGGTACCGAAGGGCACGATCTCCCCCTTGGGAGAAAACCTCCACCTTACCATCTCTCACAAAGGCCTTCAATTCTAGCAAGGGGTCAAGATCTTGTTTTGCCTTTATTTCCACAATCAAGGAAGATTTTGAGCCATCAACAACCACTATATAACCATTAAAAACTTCATCAAACTTAAACCCCAATCTCACCAACTAGTGAACCTCTCTAGCCACCTCTTTCCCACCATCATCAACATGAGGTAGAATACCAATAGACGCCCTACTTAGTGCATTGGTCACAACATTACCATTGTCGAGGTGATAGTGCACACTCATATCATAATTTTTAAGGATCTCTACCTACCTTCTTTGTCTCAATTAAGATCTTTTTGTGTGAACAAATATTGGAGACTCTTGTGGCCGGTAAACACATCAACATGAACCCTATTCAAGTAGTGACGCCAAATTTAATACCAATGCTGCCAATTGAAGATCATAGGTGGGATAATTCTTCTCATTCACCTTAAGTTGTCAAGACGGATATGCTTTCACCTTACCACTTCGTATCAAAAAACACCCCAACCCAATTCTTGAAGCATCACAATATACAACAGATCCTTCCAACCCTTTCAGTAGAGACAAGATAGGAGCGGAGACAAGCTTACTTTCAAAATTTGGAAACTTTTCTCACGTTGATCGGTCCACACGAATTTCACCTTCTTTTGTGTCAACTTAATCATAGGAAAAGCAATTGAAGAGAAGTCATTCACAATAACCTGGTAATAACCCACCAAACCCAAGAAACATCTATTGTCCGATGGAGTCAAAGGTCAAGGCCAATTTCTAATCACCTCTATCTTCTTAAGACCCACCTTAATGCTAGCACCTGACACCACATGCCCTAGGAAAGCACCCTCTTTCAACCAAAACTCACATTTTTCATATTTAGCATACAACCTCTCCTCCCTCTAGATTTGCAACACCACCCTTAACTGATTAACATGCTTCTCCTCACTATGAGAATAAATCAAGATATTATTAATAAAAACCGCAAAAACAAGTCAAGGTAGGGCTTCAAGACCCTACTCATAATATCCATAAATGTAGCTGGTGCATTAGTCAACCCAAAGGACATAACCATAAACTCAAAGTGCCCATACATAGTCCAGAAAGCTGTCTTGGGAAGGGCACACTCCCTCACTTTCACTTGGTTGTACCTGGACCGAAGATCAATCTTAGAAAAGGTGACTAGCCCCTTGTAGTTGATCAAAAAGGTCATCAACCCTTGGTAGAGGGTACTTATTCTTTATGGTGACTCTATTAAGTTGCCGGTAATCAATGCACATTATAAGAGAACTATTATTTTTCTTTACAAATAACACCGGTGCACCCCAAGGTGACTTACTATGCCTTATAAACCCTTCTCCAACAAACTCTTCAATTGCTCCTTCAACTCCTTCAACTTTGCCAGGGCCATACGGTAAAGAGGAATAGCAATGGGTTGAGTATCGAGAAGGAGGTCTATACCAAAGTCTATTTCCATTTCGGGAAGATCACCAGGAAGCTCATCAGGAACTCATTAACCACCAAAACCAACTCAATAGGACGGACTTTGGACTGAACATCCCTAATCCTAACAAGATGATAGAGACAACCCTCAGAAATCAACTTTTCGGCTTTAAGGCAAGAAATGAATCTGCCCTTGAGTACCACATCACAACTTTCCCACTTAAGGAACGAGTTCATTAGGGAATTAGAATTTAACCCTACGGGTCCTAAAATCGATAGAAGCATAATATGCATGCAACAAATCCATCCCAAGAATGACATCAAAATCCACCATATCTAATTCAACAAAATCACAAGGCAAGATTTTATGCAAGATGAACACAGGAAAATTTCTGTAGACTCTCTTATCAACAATAGACTCACTAATGAGGGAAGACACTTTATAAGGTTCATACAACAATTTGGGACTAACATGAAGCTTCTTGGCAACAAATGGAGTAATAAAAGAAAGAGTGGTACCCGAATCTATTAAAGTACACACATCAAAATAAAAAGCCTTTAACATACCTGATGATGACATCAGGCACCTCATCCACCCCTTGTATTTGTTAAAGAGCATACAATCTATTTTGCCTTGGAGTACCCTCTTGTTGGCCTCATCTCCCCTTTTGACCTGCATTTGCACCTTGGCCTTGTGGACGACCATCTTTACCTTTGGTTTGAGCATGAGGACAATCAATCACCTTTATGACCCACTTCTCCACAACCATAGCAAGAATTATTGTTCTTCAAACATGGGCCATTATGGCTCCTACCACATCTTGGCCATATAGTTTAGGCACCCCTCCACCAGCACCTTGGAATCTTGGGTTTTCATTAACAAACTTCTATTAAGAGCATTGGAAGACCCTTGGCCTTGAAACTTGTGTCCTTGAGGAAATCGACCACCCTTGGAATTTTGGAATCCACCTTCACAACGAGCCCTTTTGTACTCACCACTCCTTCTCTTTCTAAGATTTTCCCCCTCTAGTTGTTCGGCATACGACATGAGGTGGGAAAAAACCGTATAACCTATTGGCATGGCGGTATGAAACTCTTCATTGTCTAAGTCAAACACACCTGACACAAATTTGCTCATCCTTCATCTCGGCTCAAGAACCAATTGTGGGGCATACTTGGAGAGTTGGTTGAACTTGAGGGCATACTCCCTCACACTTATGGAACCTTGCTTAAAGTTCATAAACTCCATCATTTTAGCCTCCCTTAGCACGATAGAATAGAATCGGTTGAGGAATCCATCTTTGAACTCCTCCCAAGGAATAACATCATCATCTCTCTTCTCTAACCTCCATTGTGTAAATCAAATTTGAGCCACCCCATTGAGTTGGTAGGACGCCAACTCCGTCTTTTCCTCTGAATTTGACACTCATGATGCATAACACTTTGTACACCACATCGATGAACTCTCGAGGATCCTCATCCATCTAAGATTTAATTTTTAATGATTCCATTGAGTTTAGAATTACAAATTTAATGGGGTTGCTTGTATGATTTTGTGTGTATGGAGCTTTGAATGAATCTCGAGGGTTGATTTTGAGTCTTTGAAGTTTTTATAAAGTTTTTAGTGATTTAGTGCTGCAGGCCTCGCTTTAGCAAAGGCCTGGTCGCTAACGACGACTACCAGTTTTTCGGATGACACTTTAGCGATATCAAAAAGAGGTTTTCAGACCCATAATTATACTTTTTGAACATTTTCACCATTTTAAAGTTCGAGAACTCAGCTAGGTTGACCTTTGCTTACTTTTTTAAAGGATTTTCATTGGAAAAGGTATTTTTCCACTCTCCATATCATCACTCATTAGTTATCCATTGATTGTAACATCAAATTAGGAGTATTCAATTGAGAAAATTAGAGATTATTCCTGATCTTAGATTTTCTCTAGTAGTTTCCTAATGATGAGAGGAACATAAAGACTTCATCAATGAATACTCACATACCTTTAGTGAATTGCTAGACAAATCTGGAAAATTAATGGTGAAACTTGAAACCTTAGCCTCCTTTGGAAGAGATCAGCTTGGAGAGGACTTAAGACTTTAGGAGAGAAATTGGAGAATAGGGTAAAACGGTAGTAGAAAAATGATTATAGGAGGTTTTATATGTGATGCGGACGTAGTCTATCGGTTAGAAAGTCTAAAGGGTCTAAAGTACCCCCAATTAAACTCTACAAGATACTAACAACGTATAGGCTCTACGAGTTGTAAACCCATCTACAACATGTATAGTCACTTTAGTGGAACTTGTCCCCAAAACACCCTATCAAAATCTCAACTACGACCCTATTCTATGGGTTTATATTATGTTCTATTTCCCATAGAACCCTATTATAATAGAAGTGTGGAGACCCTTAAAATTCAGCCCAAACGATGGCCAAGGACCACGAACTATGGAAACACTAGTGACTCATAAAACACTCTCATTGGTCCTTCCTTGTATTCCAAGATTTTTGTAAGTGCACTATGATTTGATGTAATTCTCTTAAGGGAAATTATGATATTTCTATTATGATACATTCTACTTTCTTATTCTCTTACGTTATGCTTATTTTACTTTATGAATGCTTAAGATATAAACATGAGCTTTGGATGGGATCATTAGTGTAGCATCATTATCATCATAACACCATCATCATTATCATTAAAACATTTCTTAGCATACTTAGAATCAATAACATCATCATCATTATCATTAAAACATTTCTGAGCATACTTAGAATCATACTCATGAAAAATAATAGCTTTATCATAGGAGACTATGAACATGTGTGGGTTCATGAAAAATTGAGTCAAAGATATGCAATTACATAACATTCATAAGAGGAAACATGTAATTGAAATCAATTTTGAGCATTAGTAAAGGAACCCACATCAATCCATCAAGCCTTAATCCTTCATACTTGATATTTTCATAAGGTATTCTACCTTTTCTTTAATTTTCTTCAAGTTAATATGCATGCATATATGATTTCATGATATATTATGTTATTAAATAATCTCAATGATGTATTTATGATATTTTATTAAGTAAATGCATATATTTGAGCTATTAATGATGACTCCAATGATGAGTTTTAATATTGATGAAGTGTGGGCTGTTTTACATGTCTCTGAAAGAGTATATTGTCATAATTATGTGATTTATTATTGTTTCATTACAAAAGCCTAGCCCACCTAATTTTCTAGAAAAGTCTTGCATGATTTATGATGATTAGGACATTAAAGATGAGTTTTAAAGTTATTTTGGCTATTCTCTTTCAGTGATTAGGTCCTCTTGATGTATACTTTGGTAGTCACCATGGTACTTTTGTTACTCACCCTTATTTTTCTACACATGTGTCAGTTGTGAGCTCGGATCCTATGGATGTTCTTCTTCCACTTTAGATCGAGCTATTCATAGTTGAGAGTTTCTCCAACATACTCTCAAGAATGTCAAATATCTTTATTAATTTTGTTCTATTTGAGAGACAAAGACTATTAAGACTTGTACCATTCTTTCTTATTCTGATGTATTAGAGGCTTGTAACATGTGATAACTAGTTCTGGGATGGTTTTAGTTTAGATTATGTCCCTTATGTTTATATCCTTTTTATTCTTATTGTTTTGACATTTTAGCTTATGCATTATCTTGTATTGTGCTATTGTGACCTTTTTAGGTTTACTTGTCTCGATAGGTAAAGGCAGGGGCCATCACAACTGATTTCGGCTCATGATAGGTAGACACCATGAGAATCTTTAAAATTATGAGATATATGTGGATCCACTGTTTAAGCCTATAAGGTAAGCCTATGATTGCACATAGTTTTAGACTAAAGATTACTACTAGTATTCCCTTGGGAAGATAACCTTTCATCTTCTGAACCAAACCCAATCTCAACCCCTCTATGTGCTAAGTCAAATTCTGATAGAATAGTAAATCTAATATATTAAATCAATCATAACATCAAGTGCTTAATCATCAATAACATAGAGTAGCTCATCAAAACCTTGGTGATTCAAGCAATGTGAGAATTGTCATTGTCAAACCTTGAATCCATGATTTGGTCAGAAAAATATTTTCAGTATCTTTCATTGATTCCTTAATAAATCATAATTAAGAATTTTCATGAAATTTAGGTGAAGTCTTTTTTCATTCATGATCATAGTTCATATGGGTGAAGTCCTAGGTTCACTATAAATTATGATCCTAAATGAAAAAAGATCTCACCCAAGATTCATGAAAATGTTCAATTGTTATTTATGAAAGTCCTTAAAGAATGAACAGAAGATGGTAAAAGTATTTTCTCACCAAAATATGAATTCAAGGTTTGATAAAGAGAATACTCATGCTACTTGAACAGCGCAAAATTAATGAGTACTCTATCGATGATGATGACTTAATGGTTTCAAGTTTATGACACGTTTTCTTGATTTACAACTTACTATTCCATCAAATGTTGACTTAGAGTCACGATCTAAGCCTAGAGCATAGTTGTAACACGGTGAATGAGGGATTCGAAGACATATCACCCAAGCCTCTTGACATTCATCAAACACTCATAAGTATCAATAAAAGTAAAGTAGAATTTAAAATTGGGAAATGAGACTAAAGGGAATATGTAATGATTTAAAACATGGGGGAAAGGTGAACTCAAACATATCGTCTAAAAATGCCATTCTGCATAAAGATATAGTGAGGGTTGAGACATACCCAAAGAACCCCTCAAATGCAAAAGTCATGAAAATAAGATAGAAAGTAAATGTCTCCATCAATAACTCAAACTACATAAATGTCTCCAAGATACAAATCTTGAAGAAAGAAGTGAAGTCCTCAAATATAAAAGGCTCACTAATCAATTTCTAGTCTTGAACGTCAAAGCAAGTCACGTGCCTGTGGAGGAGGATAAGCACCAGTGCCTACATGGTGACCTCATGTATTCAAAATATGCATTAGTATGTTGGCATGTACTAACTGTGTGAGGTGCAATGGAAACATGAAATTATAACGCCATCATTTATAAAATTGAAAAGTCATCATGCAGGGAATTGTAATGTCATCATTTAAAACATGAAAAAAGAACCAAAGTCCAAGGATACAACCCAAGATGAAGAAAAGATCAATGTATAATATGTAAATAATATTTTGAGGAACAATGACATCAAATACATAACATTGTGGGAGAAGACCATAACTAACATTTAAGACCGTGAGAGCTACTATATGGAATCTAACATAATCCTTTACATTGGTAAGGGAATCCATTTTCCAAGTGGAACTCTATCAAATTATGCATGCATATCTTATCTTTAACTTTTCTATTCAAGAACCACTAGATTTAGCATGGTGGCAAATAATTAATGGGAGAAGGTGTTGCTTCTAGGATTTCCTTACCAAACCCAACCGCAACGCCTCATTCGGTACTAAGCCAATCCCACAGAATCCTTCAAAGAAATTTTGCATAATCATACAATCATAACTTAGAATCATAAGCATCATCATATAGGAGTAGTTCATTATCTTGGAAGCCACTCAAGTGGGGCTTGTCCTTTCAAGTTGAGGGTCCATCTTGAACATCATTAAGGGCTTTGCAACATACTTACATCTTTGACAACATTGATAACTTTCAAAACTTACTTTTGGCCATTATCAATATGTAATAATCATCTTCAACTTAGTGGGCTTAGGCATGGACTTTAAAACCACATGCCTTATGAATATAATGCAAGATCATGACAAAATTCATTAAGTCAAAACCATGTTTAAACAACCTATATCATTTACGAAAAACCCTAGATAATGAAATTATATCATTTAACTTGAATACCATAAGGACATAGAATACATTAGTATATTGCATAATTAAAATAAAAATGATAGAAAATATATCATTTAAATCATTACATCATTTAAACCTCATTTAAAGCATGCTCATGGAACTATAAACTTTCAAAAACATAAAAAAAGGTAAAAGAAATCATGTTTGGTCTTTGTGGGTGGAAGGAACCCACAAATCAAGCACACACGTGACCTTCAGAAAAGGCTTAAAGAAGTTAAAGAAGAAAGACCTTGGAAACCATAGCCCTTTCCTTACCTTACCTTGTCTTGGGAGTTTCTTTACCTTAGGAATTTTGAGTGAATTTGGAATAGAGTGAATGAGGGGGTTTGGGGTCTTATGTGGGATGGAAATGAACTCCAAATGATGTAGTTTAGGCTTAGGACACTAGAAAAGTACATTAACACTATCAAATTCTAATCCATGACCCCGATTAGGAGTTGTAGAATGGTCAACGGACTGTACTTAGCGGTTTTGTCTTGTTTATTTTTTAATCTTTTGAAACTTGTATCTGAAGTTCAATCTATGACCATTCTATGACACGTAGATTGGCCTACAAGCCGTAGACACCTTCTGTAGAATACCCCAAGACTTAGGAAATTTTCCAAATTCAAGACCCCATCTACCAGGTTGTTCTACGACTTGCAAATAGGATTACGAGTTGTTTTGTTATTCATAATCCTAACTTTAGAAGTCTAATTTTCCAACAACTCAAGAATCAAGCCAGTATCCCTTTCTACTATCTGTAGTTCCTTTTGTTGACCAATAACTTCCTCATATATCCCTCCTACACATAAGTAATTTTTTCACTTAAGTTGATCCCCATCCACAAGACTTATTTATGACTGATGGTTTGAACTACGAATCATAAATAAGGCTCGTACTTTAGTTTGCAACACTTGTAGTTCCACTTCCTCTTCACTTGTCGAATTCTTAACTTGTGGGCCCTTACAATATCATCCCATTGGGAACATTCATCCATGAATATACTAAACGTAGGATGAAAGGAGTTAATGAATTAGCTAACAACCCAACATGAATGCAAAAATGCTAATTTAAACATCCTTTCACGAACACACTTTATACATCATTTATAACAATCCCATAAACATGCAAACATTCATAAATGAGATAAAAACTAAAATACAACAAATTTTTGGTCTGAAGGAAAGAATAATTTAGTACATTAGGCTGAGTAGAGTGGAAAATATAAGGGTACCGCTTCATCATGTCTGTTTTCGCTTCCCATGTTGCACCTATAACTTATTGATTTCTCCAAAGAACTTTCATGGATGCAATATCTTTGTTTCTTGGACCATTCACTTGTCGATGTCGGATCTCAAGAAGAAAATCGCCGTAACTCAAGTTCTCTTCAACACTCACATCCTCCAATGGAACATTGAAACGACGCCAAGAAGTGCCCAAAAATATGCCTCGAAATGTTCATGATTTTAAAATTCATATATCTCAAAATCCATGCATAATATTGAAAGTTTGACTTCATATTATTGTTCAGGGGGTTAAAACTAGTAGGAATAGGGTCTAAACCTGATTTAAGAGCAAACAATTAACAATTTTGATTTTCGTAATTTTTTTAATCCAAAATCTATCCGCAACAGTGCCCCAACGCGCAGCTGTTGCAGACATGTGTTAATTTGACCTCTGCGATAGGTTCGCATCACGGACCAAACACGGACCTGTGTATTTTGTTTCAAGTGATTGCTATCTCGGTTCAAGCTTTTGGGTCTTGCGCCTAAGTGTTCCCGAACGAGTTTTTACCTATACTTAGTCATATTTCACGTTTATATCATCCTAAAAATTTTCCAATACTTACTCAACCACTTAGTCATATTTTTACTCCCAAATTCAAGTCCCATACCCTCATCCTAAGTTAAGGATTTCCTTCAAGGTTCTTCTTCAAGCTTTAAGTCTCCATCTCCAATCTTCACCAAGTGCATCTCCAAACTAAGGTATGTGGTTTCTTTCATGGGTTCTTTTCACCCATGATACCCAAGCCTCTATTTACTCAAATTTCATGATTTAAAGTTTATTTACAAATAGGTCTTTCTTATTATGAAATTTACTGCACACTATGCCAGAGCTAAGTTAAGTTGTGACTATTCTGCTGTGTTTTGAGCTATAAATCTTGGATCTGTTGTAAGATTTGATGAGGGGTTTTGAAGTATATTGCTTGAGGGTGTTGCAAGGTGTTGAATGATGGTTTTAAAATGGATTTTCTTGCATGATTTCATCTCTATATATCATAGTTTTATACAAGCATTACACACCCTTTAAGTATTTGATAAAATGTTCGATGCAGTTTCTTGAGAAATTGAAGGTAGAAAGCATAAGATATGATACGATTAACTATATGATGATGAAATGAGCTTATGTATATGTTAGATTCTATATAAAGTTTTACATTATACCATGCCCAATCCTGGTGGACTAAGAACCCGAATAACCCAGATAGGGGTTTGTACTCATCAACCTAGTGAAGTGTTGGTACTTTTCCACCTAGTTTTGGGGCGACATCATCACTAACCTAGACGGAGGTTTGTACTCGACAACATGGTAAAGGGTTTGTACTTCTCCACCGGGCTGATGGGGTGGTGTCATCACCAACCTAGTGAGGGGTTTGTCCCTTACCACCTAAATGATGGGGCGGCATCATCACTAACCTACCAACGAGTTTGTACTTTTGAAATCTAGCTTTGTCTCTTCTACACATGGGATATTCTTTATAAACATGAGTTATTTAAGCATGTTTTACTTATGCATTGGTCATACATGCCATATTGTTATATTATCCCAATTGCCTATTGTTATGCATTTTCATTATGATGCCTAATTCTTCTTGCATTGCATCCTATATACTTAGTACATTTAAATGTACTAACGCATACTTTTGCCTACATGAAATCACCATGTAGGAACCGGTGCCCAAGTTGATCATTCTCCTCCTCCACGTGGTTAGTTTAATACTACTCAAGCTAGTTTGTGAGTCTTCCACTTCGGGGACCTTAGTCTATGTTGCTCTTATTATGTATTGATACATTCTTCTTTATTGCCTATTTTGACTATGAGGGTTAGCAAAGTTGCTTTATCTTGACCTTTCTCATTTCTATGTATTAGAGGTTCTTTTTGGACATGTTATGTATCTATGCTAAGAGCATCGACTCAATTGTTCTTGATGTCTATGATATGGAAGTACTTGATGTCTATGATATGGAAGTACTTTCCCTTAGCCCCGGTTGTCCCACTTTATTATCTCTTGATACTTGTTATTATTGCTTCTACTACCAAAGATGTGCAATGATGTTCTAAGAGGCTTGCTTGGGGTCCCTTTGGTCTCCTTGTATCGTGTCATGCCTAGGCCCTAGGCTTTGGTTGTCAAAAATTTGGTATAAGAATAGTAGGTTGATAGATCCTCAGAGTCCAACATATTGCATCGATTAGAGTCAAATTCATGGTTGAAAATTGCGCCATGACTATGAATAAGAGACTATTAGGAATTTTAGGAAATGTTACCCTTCTTCACGTCCTAAGTTTTTCTATATAGTTATGGTAAGTATTTTCCACCTAACAATTGTTCTTTGATATTCCAGATCATGACAAACACTAGAGGAAGAAGGGCCCAAACTCCCGAAGAGCAACCTACCAATGGGAGCTCCGGGATGCTCTCACTATGCATGCCCAAGTTGTGGCCAACCAAGTCAATCAAGCGGCCCAATCCCCTCATACTACTACACCGAGAGCTAGGGTAAGGGACTTCATGAGGATGAATCCTCCATTGTTCTATGGGTCAAAAGTAGATAAATATCCATAAGAGTTCATTGATGAGGTCTACAAGATCTTGAATATCATGGGTTTTTGGGCCAAATAAAAAGGAGGAGTTGGAGGCGTACCAACTCTAAGGGGTAGCCCAAATATTGTATGATAAATAGAAGAGGGAGAAGGGAAATGGTTATGTGATACTTTGGGAGGAGTTCAAATTGACTTTCCTTAATCGATTTTTCTCTCTTAAGCTTAGGCAAGCTAAGTTGGTAGAGTTCATGAACTTTGACCAATGTGTTATGAGTGTGAGGGATTATGGCCTCAATTTTAATCAACTTTCAAAGTATGCTCCTCATTTGCTGGCCGATCCTTGATCTAGGATGAATAAGTTCGTGATGGGGGTCTCCGACTTAGTGAGTGAAAAATGCCGGTCCGCCATGATAATTGAAGACATCAACTTGTCTCTGTTAATGCCATATACCGAGCAAATGGAGGAGGAAAAGTTGAGGAAGAGAAGGGGCCAAGAGGCCAAGAGCTAGTTCCATTAAGGCTAAGGGCCTTCTCATGCTACTAATAGGGGGTTTGGGAATAACTTCCATAGGCCTCAAGGTGTTTGCTGTGTGGCTCCCATTGATGTGTGTCCTACATGTGGAAAGAGTAATAGGGGCCTGTATGTGAAGGGTTCTAATACATGTTTTGATTATGAAGAGCTTTGCCACAAAAAGGTGGATTGTCCAAGAAATTATTGCAAGGGCCGGGGTGCGAATGCGGTTCCATTGGGTAGAGGTGGTCCTCAATGTGGTTTCCCAAGGAATAATCGATTTTGTACTCTACAAGGGAGGCAAGGGGTTGGTGAGATTCCCGATATTATTACCGGTATGTTGAAAATCGTTGACTTTGATGTGTGCTTTTATTGATCTGGGTGCCACTCTTTCTTTTGTTGACCTCTTTGTTGCTAGAAAAGTTTCATGTTGCCCCCGAGTGGTTGTATGACTCATATGAAGTGTCTATTCCTATTTGTGCCTATATTGTTTTTAGGAAAGTTTATAAGAGTTGTCCTATTTGCATTTTGCATAAGTTGATGCCTTGTGATCTTCTTGAATTACACATGGTAGATTTTGATGTCATCCTCTGGATCGATTAGTTGTATGCCTACTTTGCTTCTATTAATATTATAACCTATAGTGTCAAGTTTCAATTCCGTGATGAACCCGTCCTTGAGTGCGAAAGTCAAGATGTGGTGGTCAAGGGTAGATTCATTTAATGCATTAAAGCATGTAAGTTGATCTCTAAGAAGTGTCTTTATTATCTTGTGAGGGTTAGATATGTGGAGTCTAAATCCACTTCCATAGAGTCGATTCTGATTGTAAATGAGTTTGTTGATGTTTTCCCAAATTACCTTTCTGGTGTTTCTCCCGAAAGGGAAATAGATTTTGTATAGACTTCCTCCTCGATACTCAATCCATCTCCGTTCCCCCTTACCGTATGGCCCCGGAGGAGTTGAAGGAGTTAAAGGAACAATTGGAATATTTTTGGAAAAGGGATTTATTAGGCCTAGCCAATAACCTTAGGGTGCTTCGGTGTTGTTTGTGAAGAAGAAGGATGGGTCACTCAGAAAGTGCATTGACTACCTGCAACTCAATAAGGTCACCATCAAGAATAGGTATCCTTTTCCAAGAATTGATGATTTGTTTAAGTAATTGCATGGGGCTAGCTATTTCTCTAAGATTTATCTTTGGTCCAGGTATCATCAAGTGAGGGTGAGGGAATGTGATATTCCAAGAAGGCATTCTAGAATAGATATGGGCATTATGAGTTTGTTGTGATGTCGTTTGGGTTGACTAATACACTAGCCATCTTCATGGACCTAATGAATAGAGTCTTCAAACCTTACCTTGATTCCTTTGTTGTCGTCTTCATTGATCATATTTTGATCTATTCACATAGTAGGGAGGAGCATATGAGGCATTTGAGGGTTGTGTTACAAAGATTGAGGGAGGCAAAATTGTATGCCAAATATGTGAAGTGTGAATTTTGGTTGAAGGAGGTTGCATTCTTTGGTCATGTGGTGTCTGGGGATGGTATAAAAATGGATCCTAAGAAAACTGATGTGATTAGAAATTGGCCTAGACCATTGACCCCGTCAGTTATTAAGAGCTTCTTTTGCCTAACGGTTTATTATATAAGGTTTGTGAATGGGTTCTCCTCCATTGCTTCTCCTATGACAAAACTGACTAAAAAGAAGGTTAAGTTTGTGTGGACCGATGAGTGTGAGAGAAGCTTCCAAACATTGTAAGACAAGCTTGTGTTCGCTCCTATATTGTCACTACCGGACGGGCTTGAGGAATTTTTGGTGTATTGTGATGATTCCCGGGTTAGTTTTGATTGTGTGTTGATGTAAAATGGTAAGGTCATAACTTATGCTTCTAGACAACTCAAGGTACATGAAAGGAACTACCCTACCCATGAACTAGAGTTTGTCGTCGTTGTGTTTTCATTAATGATTTGGCGTCACTACTTGTATGGGGTGCATGTGGATGTGTTCATCGATCATAAGAGCCTCTAATATGTCTTCACTCAAAAAATCCTAACTTGAGGCAAAGGAGATGGTTGGAACTTCTTAAAGACCAAGATATGAGTGTGCACTATCATCCGGGTAAGGTAAACTTTGTGGCGGATGCTTTGAGTAGGGTCTCTATGGGTGGCCTACTCCATGTCAATGGTGGTGATAAGGAAATGGCTAGGGAGGTGCATCAATTGGCTAGGTTGGGGGTTAGCTCGGAAGAGATTGGTGATGACAGTGTTATTGTTGTTGATGAGTCTAAGTCTTCATTAGTTGATAAGGTGATAGCAAAACAAGATCTTGACTCCTCCTTGCTTGAATTGAAGGCCTTGGTGAAAGGAAGTAAAGTAGAGGTCTTCTACTAAGGGGGAGATGGTGCCCTGAGGTACCAAGGTAGGTTGTGTGTGCCTTGTGTTGATGGTTTGAAAGAGAAAATCCTTGATGAGGCTGATAATTCTTCTTATCCTATCCACCATGGCTCCACCAAAATGTATACAGACTTGAGGTATGTGTATTGGTGGGGAGGCAATAAAGAGGGACATTGCCAAACTCATTTTCGGTTGCCATAGTTGTCAACAAGTAAAGTCAAACATCAAAGGCAGGGTGGCCTAACCCAAGACATAGAGATTCCTAATTGGAAATGGGAAGTGATTAATATGGATTTTGTGGTTGGGTTGCCCAACACTAGAACGGGTTTTGATTCCATTTTGGTTGTGGTTGATAGAATGACGAAATCACCTCACTTTCTACTAGTTAAGACTACATATGTGGCTAAAGCATATGCAAGGTTGTACATCCAGGGGTTAGTGAGGTTTCATAGGGTTCCTTTGTCAATCATATCAGACCGTGGTTCACAATTCACTTCGCACTTTTGGAGGTCTTTTGAAAAGGGTCTTAGTACAAAAGTTCATCTTAGTACGGCCTTCCACCCTTAAACGAATGGCCAAGTCGAAAGGACAATTCAAACCCTTGAAGGTATGCTTAGGGCATGTGTATTGGAGTTGAGGGGTAGTTGGGATGACCATCTTCCTTTGATTGAGTTTGCATACAACAATAGCGATAACTCTAGTATTGGTATGGCTCCTTTTTAAGCTCTTTATCGGAGGCGTTGAAGATCATCGGTTTTTTGGTTTAAGATTGGAGAGGTGGCTTTATAGGAATCGAATCTAGTTATGGAGGCTCTTGAGAAGATTAGGATGATTAGGAGAGGATGAAGACAGCCGAAAGTCTTCAAAAATCTTATGCTGATGTGAGAAGAAGAGACCTTGAATTCAAAGTGGGTGATTGGGTTTATTTGAAGGTTTTCTAATGAAAAGTGCGGTCCGTTTTGGTAAAAAAGGGAAGTTGAGTCCAAGATATGTTTGTCCTTATGAGGTCTTGAAGAGGTTTGGCAAGGTAGCTTATGAGTTGAAGTTGCCTAGTGAAATGATTTTGGTTCATCCGGTGTTCCATGTTTCTATGTTGAGAAAATGTATTGGTGTATTCTAATGCTATTATGCCTCTTGATATGGTGGGTGTTGTTGAGGATAACCTAACTTATGAGGAGGTTCTAGTTCAGATTTTGAATAGGCAAGTGAAGAGATCGAGGAACAAGGAGGTGGCATCCGTTAAGGTCCTTTGGAGGAACCAA
Source organism: Solanum medicagineum (assembly GCA_026153255.1). Lineage (NCBI taxonomy): Eukaryota > Viridiplantae > Streptophyta > Magnoliopsida > Solanales > Solanaceae > Solanum > Solanum medicagineum. Next base: position 25,653 of record JAPFFP010042296.1, on the reverse strand, counting down.
CAAGTTGGGACTGCTACATGGGAGGCCGAGGTGGACATGCAAAATCGGTATGCTTATCTCTCCCACTCTACTCAATCCTAATGTACTAACTCTATGTCCCCTATATGATTTCAAGTCTTATGTTTCTGCCCCTATTTCATTCATATGCATTCATGTTTAAGTTGACTAATTGATGGTGATTTTTACACTTACATTGAGGTTTTAAAAATGGTATTTAAATGTAATGTTGCATTCTTGTTGGGGATGATTTGTTCTTGATTACCCTTGTCTTGTACGTCTCTTTTACATTCGAGGAAGAATGTTTCCAAGGGGGAGATATTGAAACGACCCCAAGAAGTGCCCAAAAATGTGCCTCAAAATGTCTAGAATAAATTCCATATATCTCAAAATCAATGCGCGATATCAAAAATCCAATGTCATATTCTTTTTCAGGGGGTCAAAATTAGGTGGAAAAGGGTCTAACCCCCATTTAACAGCAAACGATTAACAATTTCAATTTCATAATTTTTCATATCAAGAATCGATCCATAATAGTGCCGCGATGCACAGCTTTCGCGGACATATGTTAATTTGACCTTCACGACAGGTCTGCATCATGGACTAGACGGAGTCCTGTGTATTTTTTTGCCAGTGATTTCCATCTGTCCAAGGCTTTTGGGTCTTGGGCTTAAGTGTTTCCAAACGTGTTTTTACCTATACTTAGTCATATTTCACCCTCATATCATCCTTAACATTCCCTAATACTAACTAAAACACTTAGCCATATTTTTATTCCCAAATTCAAGTCCCAAAGCCTCATCCTTAGTTATGGTTTTCCTTCAATGTTCTTCAAGTTTCAAGTCTCCATGACCAATCTTCACCAAGCTCATCTACAAGCTAAGGTATGTGGGTTTGTTTCATGGGTTCCTTTCACCCATGATGCCTAAGCCTCTTTTTACTCAAATTGCATGATTTAAAGTTGATTTACAAATGGGTCTTGCTTATTATAAAATTTACTGGACACTATGTTAAAGCTATGTAAAGTTGTGACTATTTTGCTGTGTTTTGAGCTATAAATCTTGGATCTGTTGTAAGATTTGATGAAGGGTTTTGATGTATATTGCTTAACGGTGTTGCAAGGTGTTGATTGATGGTATTGTAGTGGATTTTCTTGCATGATTTCATCTCTATATTTCATGGTTTTATACTAGCATTACACACCCATTAAGTATTTGATAAAATCTCCGGATGTGGTTTCTTGAGGAATTGAAGGTCCAAAACATGAGCCATCATATGATCGACCATATGATGATGAAATGAGCTTATGAATATGACAAATTCTATATAATGTTTTGCATTATACCATGCCCAGTCCGGGGGGATTAAGAAATAGGATAACCTAGTTGGGGGTTTGTACTCATTATCCTTGTGAAGGGTTTGTACTTCTCCATCTAGTGATGGGGCGACATCATCACTAACCAAGAAGGGGGTTTGTACTCAATAACCTAGTTAAGGATTTGTACTTGTCAACCAGGGTTATGGGGTAGTATCCTCATCATCCTAGTGAGGGGTTTGTACCTTCCCACCTAAGTGATGGGGTGGCATCATCACTAACCTACCAAGGGGTTCGTACTTTGGAAATCTATCTTGGTCTTTTCTATACATATGATATCCTATATGGGCATGAGTTACTTATGCATGTTTTACTTGTACATTGGTCATACATGCCATATTGTTATATTATGTCTATTGCCTATTGTTATGCATTTTTACTATGATGCCTAATTGTTGTTGCATTGCATCCAACATACTGAGTACATTCAAATATAGTAACACATAATCTTGCCTTCATGATATCACCATGTGGGAACCACTGCCCAAGTTGATCATCCTCCTCCTCCACGTGGCTAGTTCGATACTACTCAAGCTAGTTGGTGATTCCTCCACTTCGGGGACCTTAGTCTATGTTGCTCTTATTATGTATTGAGACATTCTTCTTTATTCCCCTGCACTTTTTCATGTACTAGAGGTGTTTGTTGGACATGTTATACATCTATGCTAAGAGCCTTGACTCTATTGTTCTTGATGTCTATGATATGTAAGTGCTTTCCCTTAGCCCGGTTGTCCCACTTTATTATCTCTTGCTACTTGTTTATATTACTTTCGTGACCAAGGATGTGTAATGATGTTCTAAGAGGCTTTCTTGGGGTCCCTTCGGGTTCCCCTTGCGCCGTGTCACACCTATGCCCTAGGCTTGGGTCGTGACAACTATGGAGTTTTTACCACCCAAGAACTTTCTAAACATCAATACATGTAACATAGGGTGAATTATGTTCATCTCCATTAGCAATTCCAATCTGTAGACACCATGCCAGCACTTCTCACAATTTTTCGAGATCCTACGTATCTAGTTCTTAATTTCCTTTTTTGCAAAACCAAACTACACCCTTCATTGGAATCTTGCGTTTTCATGATCAATGCTTGAAGTAAAACAAGCTTGTAAATCATACATCTTATATAGAACAGAACATATGTGCGGGAGAAGACCATAATCATATACCAAGCAACTATAACTCGGAATCCAAGGCATGTCACCCCCTTGGAAGGTAGATGAGGTGCCTACCCCTCAATGTGGTAGTATGGGCATGTCACCCCTCGACGAGGTAGTCAAGGTATGTACCCCTCGATGCGATAGTACGGGCATGTCACCCCCCGATGAGGTGTCCAAGGAACAAATGCCTCTATGTGGTAGTATGGGCATGTTACCCTATGAAGATGTGGTCAAGGCATGTCACCCCCTCAACAAGATGATTGGGTATGTCACCCCTAACAAGGTGTGGTCAACTTGCTACACTATAGATACTTTTGATGAATTCAATACAAACATGCAATCCCTCAATCATCTTAAAGTTCCTTGACCTATAAACCATGCATTCGGTCATCAATAACTGAAGAATCCTTGTCAAGACATTTTTTCAAAAACTTGGCCGGTGTGCAATGCTAGTTCAAAATCATGCAATTCAAGAATCAAATAATGTGAGTTTAAAACTTAATATTAATCAACCAACCAACACATAGTAAAATCCTAATGTAAGATACCTTGAAATCCACCATCAAATCTCATAATAGAACATAGTTTCATAGCCCAAAACATGCATAGTCACAACAGACAAACTATGTCATAGTATAAGCTTGAAATAGGTAGATATGTTTTCCAATCAACATTTCATAAAACCCCAACATAATTTGTAATCATAATTCATAATAAGTAATACCCATAAGTAATACAACTCAGGAACATGCAATTTTCATAAAAAGGAAGGTTGGGCACCACGGGTAACAGGACCCAGTGGTTGAAAACTACATACCTCAAATTAGGGTATTTCCTTGATGTAGATTTTAATAAGTAGTTGAAGCTTGAATGAAGTTCTTGAGATCCGACACTAAGCTTGAGACACTAGAATTTGGATGAAATATTTGGTTAAGTGTTAGAGAAGGTTTTGAGAGTGTCTTAGTGATATAGAGTTGAATAATGGCTAAGTATAGGTCTTTTCACACATATGTGGCCATGGTGCCAAGACCCCAATGTGTTAGGCCAATACAGAAAAATCAAGGAAGTGCAAACACATCTCATGATGGGTACGCATCACGGAGGCATCGCAGACCCCTACCGGAAACTTAAAATTTTGTGAAAATGAAATTTCACTATCGGTCCTCTAAAATCAGGGTTATACCCATTTACCACTCAATTTTTCCCCTAAAAAATATGGAGTCAAATTTTCGATATCACGCATGAATTTTGAGATATATGAAAAATACAATTATGGGCATTTCCAAAGACATTTTTGGGGCGTTTCAACTCTAGGAGTTGATCAAAATATCATCAATAAGCATCACCACAAGCATGTCACATTACAGTCTGAAAATCGTATTCATGAGGTCCATAAATATTATCAGTGCTCTGGTTAGGCGAATGCACAATACCATAAACTCAAAATGTCCATAATTATCTGGAAAATCATTTTCGGAATGTCACATTCCCTCACTCTTAGTTGGTGATAACCAGAATGTAAGTCAATCTTAGAGAAACATTTGGAGCCATACAATTGATCAAACAAGTCATCTATCCTTAGGATATGGATACTTTATCTGAATGATGACTTGGGTAAGTTGCAGTAGTCTATACACATTCAGAGTGAGACATCTTTCTTCCTCACAAACAACATCGAGGCACCACATGGAGACCTACTTGGCCTAATCGAATCCTTCTCCAACAAATCCTTCAATAGTTCCTTTAGTTCTTCCAAATCTATTGAGTCCATTCTATAGAGAGGAATAGAGATACATTGGTTATCAAGAATGAAGTTTATGCTGAAGTCCATCTCCCTTTCGAGAGGAACACAAAGCAACTCTTCTAGAAAAACATCACGAATTTCATTTGATAATGGGGACCGAATCAAGAGAGGGGATTACGGAAGTGACTTCTCTAACTCCTACTAGGTGATAACTACACCTCTTAAATATCATTTTATGGGCTTTAAGCTAGGTGATAAAGTGACCTCTACACGTAGAACTACTACCCTTCCACTAAAGAATGGACTCATTTAGGAATTGGAATTTAACCCTATGAGTTCAACAATATAGAGAAATATACGAAGCATGCAACTAATCCATCCCATGTATGACATAAAAATTGACCATAGAAATCTCTACTAAGTGAGAATGAACAACTTTATGTAAAATGGATAGGGGACAACCCATATAGACTTTTTGTGCAACAATGGACTTTCCTATGTAAGTACAAACTTCAAAAGGCCCACTTAGGACTATAGGGCATACATGCAATCTTTTTGCAAATAAATGGTGTTATTCAATCTAATAATGTATATGCATCAAAATCAGAAATATTCAATGTACCAATAACCACATTCAGATTCTCTTCCACCTCTTGAAGGACATTCAAAGCATAGAATATATTGTCCCTTGGAGCACCTTGAGCTTGAACACCTTGGCATTGGGGCCTAGCACTACTGATTCTACATTCCTTGGCATGATTACTGGGCTTCCCACTTTAGAAGATGCATTGGAGTCGGCTAGACACTCCCCCTTGTGGGGCCTTCTACACTTGGCCTAATTACTAGGAGAAGCTTGTGCACCCAACTCTCCTTGTTGTTTGGGGTAGGACCCCATGTATTTGTTTAATCAAGGAGGAGGGTAATTGGTTGACCCTTGGCTCATTTGCTTTTCGCCACCTTGAAATTTTCCATGGCCACCAATCCTTTGGTGGGAGAATCCACCACCATCCATTCGAGCCCATTTGGACTCTCTAACACGCTTCTTAATTTCTCGTCCTCATTTTCTCAACATATGTCATTAGATGGGAAATGTCCAACTCTTTCACTAGGATCGTTGTAATGATATGCTAAGAGGCTTGTATAGCGTCCCTTCGGGTTCCCATTCACCATGTCACGTCTAGACCTTAGGTCTAGGTCTTCATATTAACTTTGCTGAACCCCAGACCACGATACGATCATTCATCCCGGGCCGTAGACGGACTTAGGGGTCGTGGCTGGACTCGTTGAGGCCTTCTACACTTATACATTTTCTCATCCTTTTGGTCTCTATCAATGAAGGGGCTGTACGGGTTGTATATTGCTTCACATGTAGTGCTGTTGGTTTCTAGATCACTTTCTTAAAACTCCAATTTCCTTCAAGTCATTGAACCAAACTATGGGTTGTAACTCTTTTTACATGCCGTAAGTTGCCCTTGTCCAATAACTCCAGGTCATTTTTTAGGCCAACTTTATGCACTCTTAGGCTTCTAAACTATTGTTACAATATCCCCCCTTGGGAACATTCATCCTCAAATATTAATCAAGCTAGCACGATAATAGTGAAATGAACATACATACATAGCAACCCATCATGAATTCAAGTGCACAAGTCCCACATCAACTTTATGCAAGGTTTTAAAAATCTTTAACATCAAACATAATTTAAAATACATACATAACATATTTTTATAAGTGCACATAAGATTTTAATTAAGAACCAACTTTATGAATATACATTTATTAAAATTAACAAGTCATGGGTAACATGAATGATGCATGAGAGGGAATATGTAATGTACCGCTTTGCCAACCCCTTAATGCAAAAATCGGCACCAAAACTTTAGCTATAGCATCATAACCACGAAACCATCTAACGTCAATCATTACCATATTTGGAAGGAACGCAGACTTACCGGGTAAAGAATTTTGAGTTCTTTCTCTTCCCCTCCTAGCAGCTATAGGTGCAATGACCCAGACTTAGGGCCTAGGAGTGACATGGTGAATGGAAATCCGAGAGTCCCCATATAAGCCTCATAGTATCCATATTCACATCATCGATTCAGAAGTATATAATCAAATAGTGAACACACAGATTTATAGGACGAGAATGTATGATTCATGCTATGGGCATATAATAGGTATAGGGATTCGTATGGATTCAGATAACGCATACAACCCAAGGACTAACTGGCGGGTTAGTATGACTCACTCATTGAGGACAAAGTGGGACTTAGGATCTTGCACATTTCAACTTCATAACATAAGTACACATCCTATCATAACAAAATCATAATAATTATATCCAATAGATAGCCATAACCATAAACCCCAAATAGCATGTAATAACATAAATTTGCATAAGAGTTTACAAGATGTCTAATAATGCCTCTAGTCATAGAATAGGACAAGGGCGAAGACATGTCCTGGGCTACCTCAAAGTAAATAGAATAAATGGAAGCAACATAAGGTAGATGGATGGTGGTTTATCCTTGGAAGATAGGACTCGCCACAACAATTTTCTCAAATCTGAACAAGTCATCAAACGGTGGATGAATGTAATCTCTAGTTCCTACATGGTTAGGCCATGCAGGTAAAAGTATATGTTAGTATGTTTGAATGTACTATGTTTGTGGGCATGCAATGCCAATAAACTCATTAAACCTGCATTCCATGTTAGATGATAAGGGCACATATATAGAAAGGAGTATATAAGAAAGAAGAATAATATACAAATATGTCATGAAATATATGATGCATGAATTTCAAAATACATTGCATATAACGGGGATGGGACCTTAACCGATATAGGACCAAGTGAGCTAGAACTTTGAACTCTATCATCTTCCCCACAATGGATAAATAGGTGACCTACTTGCTAGTGCAATATTCATTAACATTCATCATCCTCAAAGGTACATAAACATAAAACCTTTGTTAGGCACATATTTCAGCAGAAAGGAGTAAGGACCCTTGGGGATAGCCTTCTATGCCTCCAACCTCATTCAGGGCTAGGTCATCATCCCACGAGACTATATATATGTATAAGTACTTGTAAAAGAAGCATAAGTATTGTCAAATCATAACAATGCACACTTCGGCTTAAAAGCCAAACATACTTCATAATCAAGCATATTTAGGTTAAAAAGACAAACATACTTCATGTCATACTTTCATGTATTGGAATAGCTCCTTCATCATAGTAGTGTAAACACCCATAATTTCTCAAAGATACATCTTATAGACATTATGTAATCACATTCTTGTCATATCCATACTTTTCTTGAAAATATAATCATCATCATAAATGAGACTTAGCTCACATCATAAACTTCATGAAAATCAATGTTCATGTATGCATATGCCATGAATGAAAAGAGAATAGTATGAGCAATAAAGATTCAAACTTAAATCAATAATATAATATGAAATCTAAGTAAATCGATGAAGAAATTCATATTCAAACCACAATTTAGATTGCCCATGCTTAAATCACACTTAAATGGGACACACATATTCAAATCATCATAACATAAATGCAATTCAACACATTAGGGCATAAATAACTTTAAAATTAACAATAAAATAAAGACCATATCTCAATTGAATCAAATAAATAATAATATAAAAGACTCATGTTTAAAGTAAACTCAATTTCATAAAATCAAGTGTAAAAGAGTTTGGAGTCTTCATGGTTGAAAGGGACCATGAATCAATCCCACACACCTTAGTAAGCAAAGAAGAAACAAGAAAAATTTGATGAAGAAGAGAGCCTTTCCTATATCCTTAGCTAAGCCTTCACTGTTCATTTGAGAGGAGTTCATAAGAGAGTTCTTGAATAAATTCTAAGTGTTGGATTCCATTTGAATGAGAGAAGAAGAGTATCAGTCATTTGAAAGTCTTAGGATAGGATAGAAAGTCACTAAAGACCCTTAGGAGATGCCAAAATTACAAGAACGCCATTAATGAAATGGATAACAAAATGTTGCCAAAGGTCCCGTACAAGGGTCACATGGACCATGTAGTGGTCACACGGACCGTGTAGGCTCTCGTGGTGCAACACTTAGACAAAATTATCACTGGAGAAGTTCTGAGATTGTGATTCCATACTTAGAAAATTTTCACACCAATGCCCATACAAAGGTCCATGCAGCTCATGAAGAGCCATACGGATCGTGTGAGGTTCCGTGGAGAAAAAGTTTTTTTCAAGGCCAAGTCTACATTAAACAAGCCACCACATGACTAGTGAAGTTCCACACGAATTGTGTTAAGTTCATGTGGTGCTTGCCTTGGTCTCAAACTCTAACATAAGGCCAACACTGTACATACTAGGCGATGGGCCACCTCAGAGCTCCTACACACGGGCCGTGGTAAGGTGCCCATAAGGTCTCACCTTGGTAAAAAAACTTTCCAAAACCAAATTCTAAGCACTATTTAGGTCATACAAAATCCAGGTCCATACAACTGGGCAATCTCTTCTCTTGTATCCAACCTTGCCATACTCAAAGAAAACTTCTTCTCCCATAAAACATTCCCCTAAATGCATTCTACTGCACCTGTCATAAATAGGTTAGGGGTTTCTCTCCCTCTTACGATTATGCTCCAATGTCCTAGTAGATGACGATCCATCCTAATCAAAACATGCCCTCTTTGACTCCCTTGCTCTCTTCCTTGTCTTTTACTCCTAAATTTGTACTATATAAGTCATAAGCCTTGAGATATATAAATCCTTTAATAACATGGCGATCTAACATTCTTTAATAAGCGAATCAGATAACCCCGAGATGAATTTGCTCATTCTAGCAAAAAGGTCGTCAACCAATGATGGGGCATATTTAGAGAGTTGGGTGAACCTGAGGGAATACTCCCTCACATTCATATTCCCTTGCTTAAGGTTCATGAATTCTTGCATCTTTTCTTCCCTTAATTCCAAGGGAAAGATGCAATCTAAGAATGCATCTTTGAAATCTTCCCAAGTTATAGGGCCCCAATCTTCATTCCTCTTACCTTTTGATTGAGTATGCCACGCTTGTGCCACCCCTTTAATTTGGAAAGCCGGTAACTCTGCCTTCTCCTCTGAAGCCACTCTCATAGTAACTAGCACTTTGTTCCCTCCATCCATAAACTCTTGAGCATCCTCCTCCACTATTGATCCATGGAACTCGTGAGGATTCATCCTAGCAAATTCCCTTACTCTCAAAGCTTGAGTGTAAGCATTTGGAACATAGGCTCCTTGGTTTACTTGGCTGGTCACAATTTGTGCCAACATAGTGACGCGACCCAAAATTTCGCATGAGTTATTCCTTTGCCTTGTGGTACTTGAAGCATCCTTCATAGAGGCATTATCTAAAAGATAAAAGGAATGATTTGTTAGATAAAAGGATTCTTCAGACAAATCTAAAGCACCACATGGTTCATGAAAGAAGTGAGACAATTCTTAAACGCCTTACCACCTCCCACTCATAGATGTAGCATCCTTCACACCCATAACTAAGACTATATTCAATGGAGTATGTTGGACTTCGAGGACCATTTCAAAACCTTGTGCTCTGATACAAAGTTTGTAATGACCTGAACTAATGGCCTAGTTATCACACGATGAATTAGATATCTGAAGGCACCTCACTCAAGCCATGCTGAATATCTTGATCATTCATAGGAAATTGACATCAAGATAAAATAGAAAATTAAGGGAAATGAGGCTAAGGGCCACATGTTTCAAACATAATGAATTAAAGAACTGGATAAAACAATAGCATATGTGTCCAGCAACACCTTTAACATATACTTGGATGTGGCTAAGACATGTTCAAGATAACCATTAATCAAAGTCATAGCAAAAGAATTGTACAATAGGAAATTAAAATGCCTTAACACATCAATCTTGAAAGAAAACTAGGATACTAATCCCCTAATTAGAGGACTCACCAACTCTCGTCTTCAATGATCTAGAGAAAATAGAGAAGTGTCAATCCAGAAAAGGTTAAATCATGTCAGAATATAAGTATGCATTAGTACTTTGAGTGTATTGGTATGTAGGTATACAATGCATGACATGAAAACAAAGATAAAATGATTCATGCAAATTCTCATGTTAGAATCATACATTTACAAGGGCATTATTAAGTCATAATAAAGAAACTATTATTCAACATACAAAGACAACTTTAGAAAGAACTTAGTAGGATACATGGATGAACATAGTTGTGAATCTGTTTGGGTCGCATATGAAATATAAGGACTCAAATCATACACCATTAAAGAAACATCTTTGAAGCATTAGAAAAACATACATATGGGTGATCCTTTAACACAATACTTTAGCCATTGAACATGAGATATTCCATTTGACATATAAAAAACTTACCCTTACTTGGAAGCATAATGGGACAAATAGACATAGATTAGGGAGAAAGCACATGTTGTTATGAACAATTAAAATATTAATGTCCTTGGGTGAATAATACATATGGGGACTTGGCTACGTGACTTGGCCCATCTCCATAGTGTACATTGCTAATCGTCATCGATTAGTCCTAGTACAACCTCCCCTTGGTCGACTTCAGTTGATTAGATGAGAACAAATCAATCGAATCATGTTAATTTAACTCTTTTCCTATACATTAATACCTTGTTCTAGTCAGTAACGCTATGCGGGTGCTAATGTTGGCCACCACTAGAAAACCAGTAAAACGAAGAGAATTAATTAATACATTTCATGCATACTTTCCAAGAATTATGAATTATCCGGTTTTACCTTGTTAATTCTTTATGGTTCCCACAACCCTAGTTGTGTGCAGATGCAAGACTTATTATTTTGATTAACATAAAAGAGAACTTACACAATTGAATTAAGAACAAGCAAATCCAACATCAAAGAGAATCATAAGATTTAAGATGGAATCAAATTACAAGTGTTCTAAAAACTCTCTAATGTTATCTCACTAGTTTTCCTCTATAATTCTTACATTATTTATGTACTATGCGTAAACTTAAGAAAAATAACCTCAAATACCTATTTATATTATTTAAAATACAAATCCTAAATATAATAGGATAATTGGGTCAACGCACCTCACGAACAGGTTCACGGGCTGTATTGCATTCAATGGCCCATAATCGACGTCTCGTACAGTGCTGGTAGAAAATTAGACGTCAAGTCTACGACAGCTATCACGACCAAAGCGTAGGGCCTAGATGTGACATGACGAATGGGAACCCGAAGAGACCTAAACAAGCCTCTTAGCATATCGATCACACATCCTTGGTCGCAGAAACAAAGTAAACAATAACAAGAGATAATAAAAAGGGCAAACAGGACTAAAGAAAGTCTTTTGATATCATAAAAACATAGAGAGTCAAGCTTATAGAATAAATAGATCATAATGCTCCAACGACACCTCTAAACTTTGAATATAGCGAGGGCCAAGACACATTCCGGGCTCACCCTCATAATATCATATGTTCCACATCAAGAAGTCTTAAGAAAAGCAAGAGAAAGTAGCTAGTGTCCCCGAACTTGAGGCATCACAAAGCTTTCATTCGATTTGTCTCACTAGCCACATAGAGGATGATCAAAAGGAACTCTAGTCCCTACATGGTGATAGCATGTAGGCATAAAGTATGCATTAGTACGTTTGAATGTACTAAGTATGTAGGATGCAATACAACAAGACATAAGCCAATATAGTCAAAATGCATAGTAATAGGCAATAAATAAGGATAATTCCAACATGGCATGCATGATCAATGCTTGAAGTAAAACATGCTTGTAAATCATTCAACTTGCATAGAATATATTACATGTGTGGGAAGAAACGTCAACCGACTTAGAATAAGACCAAGCGAGCTATAACATGGAATCCCGATGATTACCCCTCATTGGTAAAGAGGGGGTGGACTTGCCAAGGTAAACTATACTTCACCTGATCGGAGCCCATCCCGTTTCACAGAAGTGACCCCTCTTACCGGAACCCGTCCCATTTCGGGGTGGATTTCATGATGAAGTGCATTAAATGGATCAACTAGTATAGCAAGGGTATAACATAATCCTATGTTGGCACATAGTTAAAACAAAGAGAGCAAACCTTCCATCCATTGATGCTAAGTCTAATCTCATGGAATACTTATAATATTCATACTTTAATAAGTTGCAATAATCATGGAATCATGACATAAGTAGCTCTTAAACATACTTGACCTCTAATGGTGAGCCTAACTTGAAACATGAAAATAGATCATTATCAAACATTACCCTTGCATTAACATCAGAGGCTCACAAGAGGTAAAATCTTTAAAATAGGGCTTAACTTCACACTTGCATAATCATAATAATTTCATGAATTCTTAACATACATGATAGCCCATATTCATCGTGAAGTCACTTGACTTATAAAACATGTAATTAACATGAGAATTCTTCACGTGACATTTTTTCAAACACATGGTGGGTATGTAAAGCTTGTTCAAAATCATGCAATTCAAGAGTGAAATCATGTAAGAAAGCTCAATGCAAATAAATCCACCAACATATTCAAAAACCCTTATGTGAGACACCTTGAAATCCATCATCAAATGTCATACTAGATCATAGTTTCATAGCTTCATACATACATAGTCTCAACAGACAAAACCAACCCATAGTATAAGCTTGAGATAGATAGACATCCATATTTAATCAACAATTCATAAAACCCCAACATATTTCATGCTTATAATCCATGATAAAAGATGTCCATAGTTAATAAAACTTGAAAAAAAGCACTTCTCATAAGATATGAAGATTGGGCACCATGGGTTCAAAGGACCCAAATAGTTGAAACCTACATACCAAAATTTAGGGATTCCTTGGGGTAGACTTGAAGGAGACTTGAAGGTTGAATTGAGTTCTTGAGATCCAGAATTAACCTTAGCACACTTGAATTTGGATGAAATATTTCGTTAAGTCTTAGAGAGGGTTTTGAGAGTATCTTGACTGACATAGAGACGAAAAATGGCTAAGTATAGGTATTTTTACACATAGTTTGGCATGGGACCAAGACCCAAATGCCTTAGGCTAAAATAGAAAAAATAAGGAAGTGAGAACACTGCTTCACGACAGACCCACGTTGTGGAACCATCGTAGATAGCTTCTGTCTCCAAAAATTTGGCGATAATCAATTTTCACTATGGGTAAAATTTGAGATATACACTCTCTCCACACAATTTCGCCCCCAAATCAAGAATATGAAGTTGGATTTTCGTTATCACATACGGATTTTGAGATATATGAAAATTACGATTCTATACATTTTTGAGGCACTCTTTTAGGATGTTTCAACAGCCCTTTTACAATCCATAAAATGGTTTATGACCCATAGGGGGTTTCGTATGATGAATCTTCAAAAAGTCCTAATCGATGATCCTAAGGGTACGGACTATGGTCTATGACTTGTAAATCATTCCACCACCCATCTTCATGTTTGTAGAATCAACTTTAGAAAATCAACCCTTCACTAGAATTGTCCAAGAAAGCCACTTCACGACCCGTGGAGTTCCCTACAGCCCGTAAAGGTCTCGTACTACATCAAAATCAGCAACACTTTCTTCAAAAAATCAAGGTGAACATTAGAATCCTGCAAATATAACACAAAAACACATAAAACCAACTAACATTGCATTGAGAACACACAAAATTCAAAGTTTTAAGCATCAAAAGTGTTGTATTTTGACAGTACATCAACAACTTCAACTTAAAATTATTGCTTGTCCTCAAGCGACAAAGTCAATCTACATAAGTAATACAGTAACACATAAACCACAACCCAATGACATACATCACAACAAACTTAAACTTTGATACCCTCACCACTCTTCAAAAATAAAATTAGATAGTCATCTTGTAACACACCCAATAACTTTATGCTCTTATATATCCATGTTTTAAGCCTTGCTTAGTTAGGTTGGAGGTGATTAGGTTCATGGGAGACTCCTAGTACCTAAATGAGTTCAAGACTTCCCTAAAAGTTGAGTTTTGGGTGATGGTTCATGCAAGGATCAACTTTAAACTAGCATAACTTTTAGCACATTTGGAGCTAGGTGACTCATGACATGTCAAATGAAATCCCTTTGATCTGGCTTCACAACGCACTTTGTTTCAACACATTCCGAGGTCGGATGAAGGAGTTATGATCATTTTCTTGAGGCCCTCCCATGCAATGTTGTCACACAGGCACCTTTATGGCCAGTGTGCCCTTGGACGAGCCATCTGTGTCACTTGGTATTGGAAAGGGCCATTATTAGCACAAAGAAGGTGACACGACCAACGGAACGGGCCGTGTGTCTTGCCACTGACCGTGTGGAGGGATCACAAGGTGTGTCAAGGAGGCTTGTTGGGTATAGGAAAAAATATGGCTAAGGGTGGTGCCACGGGCACCATTAACGGGCCGTTTGAAGGGAGGTGGCTCATGTGGTATGGTCGTGACGTGGCCTGGCCTCATTGTTGCAACCACGTGTAGTTCAACAGACCTTCAAGTATCACATGGCCCATGAGTTGGTCCATCAAAATGATGAGACGTCAATTTTTCTATGTTTTCCAAGTACCACTTTTTTCACCAAGGCACTTTGCACGGGCACTCCATATGACCTCTGGAGTTCCACACGGGCCAGTCAAGTCTCCAGTAAGATGAAACTTTCCCAATTTTTCCATCCGTTCAATTATGGCATCTTTGGAAATTTTAATTACTCTAATGACTTTTTTAGACTTCCAATGCTATCTTAACCTTCGTAAAAGACCTAAACAATATTACAAATGATCAAACTCATCACTCTCATCTCAAATACACTCTCAATTCTCTCAAAAGACTCCATCAAGCCCCATTATCAGTTTAAAGAAAACCCAAGAAGAAGATTGGATTCAAAGATCATTTCCAAGCCTCTGTTCTTGCCAATCTCAATTCCAAGCAACTCTAGACCTAAGGTATGTTTGTTTCTTTAATGGGTTCCATTCACCCATAATACCAAGCATCCTTTTAATCAAATTGCATGATTTGAAGTTGATTTACAAATGGATCTTGATTATTATGAAATTCACTGCACACTAAGTTAAAGCTATGTGAAATTGTGATTGTTTGCTATGTTTTGCGCTATAAACCCTTTATCTATTGTAAGATTTGAGTAGGGGTTTTGATTTATATTTCTTAAGGGTATTGCAAGGTGTTGATTTATGGTTTTACAATGGTTTTCTTACATGATTTCATCCCTATATTTCATGGTTTTATACTAGCATTACACACCCTCAAAGTGTTTTATAAAATGTCTGGATATAGTTTCTTGAGGAGATGAAGGTCCAAAGCATAAGATATGATATGATTGAATATATGATGAAGAAATGAGCTTATGTAAATGATATACTCTACATAAAAGTGTTGCATTAGACAATGCCCAATCTGGGGGGTCTAAGAATAGATAACCGTGATGGGAATTTGTACTCATCAACTGATGGAAGGGTTCGTACTTCTCCACCTAAGTGATAGGGTGGAATTATCACTAATTAGGACAGGGGTTTGTACTCATCAACCAAGGGAAGGGTTTGTACTTCTCCACCTAGTTGATGAGGCGGCATTATCACTAGCCGAGTGAAGGGTTAGTACTTGACAACCTAAGTGATAGGGCAGCATCATCACTAACCTACCAAAGGGTTTGTACTTTGGAAATCTATTCTAGTCTATTTTACCCATATGATATCATATATTAGCATGAGTTATTTAAGCATGTTTTACTTAAACATTGATCATTCATGTCATATTGTATATTATGCTTATTGCTAAATATTATTCATTTTGATTATGATGCCTATCTATTGTTGCATTGCATCCTACATACTTAGTACATTCAAACGTACTAACGCATACTCTATGCCCATATTATGTCACCATGTAGGAACAGGTGCCCAAGTTGATCATCCTCCTCCACGTGGCTAGTTCGGTGCTATTTAAGCTAGTTGGTGCGTCCTCCACTTCGGAGACCTAGTCTATGTTTCTTCTATTATATATTGAGACATTCATCTTTATTTTTTATTTAGACTATGAGGGTGAGTCCGGTTACTTTGTCTTGGTCCCCGCTCTTATCTATGTATTACGGGTGCCTGTTAGTAATGTTATGTATCTATGATATGAGTTTAACTCTTATCTGTTGACCATGATATTGTGGAAACTTTTACTTTAGCCCCGGTTTCCCCAATCTTTAATTTGTTATTCTTGATTTATTGCTTCTGCGACAAAGGATGTGTAAGGATGCTTTAAGAGGGTTGCTTGGGGTCCCATCGTGTTCCCCTTGTGCCGTGTCATGTCTAGGCCCTAGGCTTGGGTTGTGACAAGCTTTGTATCAGATCACTAGGTTGATAGATCCTCGGAGTCCAACAAATCACGTCGATTAGCTCCTACTAATGGTTATGAAGTGCGCCATGACTATGAATAGGAGGCTATGAGACGTTTTAGGAAATGATTCCCTTATTCATGTTATTAGTAGTTGTATAGTGTTGTGGCAAGTTCCCCCCCTCCCCCAATGATTTGTTCTTTGCTATACTTGATCATGCCAAACACTAGAGGAATAGGGGACCAAACTCTCTAGGAGCAACCTACCAATGGTGAGCTCCGGAATGCTCTCACCATGCTTGCCCAAGTTATGGCCAACCAAATCAATCATGGGGCCCAAGCCCCTCATGCTACTATGCCAGGAGCTAGGGTAAGAGACTTCATGAGGATGAATCCTCTATTTTTCTATTGGTCAAAGGTGGATGAAGACCCATAAGAGTTCATTGATGAGGTCTACAAACTCTTGAATATCATGGGTGTTGGGCCGAATGAAAAGGCGAAGTTGGTGGCTTACCAACTCAAAGGGGTAGCCAAAATTTAGTATGATCAATGGAAGTGGAAGAAAGGAAATGGTTATATGATACTTTGGGAGGAGTCCAAATTGGCTTTCCTTAATCAGTTTTTCCTTCTTGAGTTTAGGAAAGAAAAGTTCGTGGAGTTTATGAACTTGAAACAAGGTGCTATGAGTTTGAGGGATTATGCCCTCAAATTTAATCAACTTTCAAAGTATGCTCCTCATTTGGTGGCCGATCCTAGATCTAGGATGGAATAAATTTGTGATAGGGG
The DNA here is from genome assembly GCA_026153255.1 of Solanum medicagineum. Lineage (NCBI taxonomy): Eukaryota > Viridiplantae > Streptophyta > Magnoliopsida > Solanales > Solanaceae > Solanum > Solanum medicagineum. The sequence continues at coordinate 8,204 of JAPFFP010042296.1, read as the reverse complement.
TCTCTGACTTGGTTAGTGAAGAATGCTGGTCCACTTTACTAATTGGTAACATGGACTTGTCTCGGTTGATGACATATGTCAAACAAATGGAAGAGGAAAAGTTGAGTAAGAGAGGAGCCATGAGGCAAAGAGGGCCCGTTTTGAGGGTATGTTCCAAAAGGGTACTAGATTTCATCAACGCCAAGGTTCTCATCATGCTATTAATACGGGGTTTGCCAATGACCTCCCTAGCCCTCAAGGTGTTGGTGGTGTGGCTCCTAGTTGGTGTGTGTCCTAAATGCGGGAAGAGTCATAATGGCCCGTGTTTGAAGAGTTCTAATGCATGCTTTGGTTGTGGGGAGCTAAGTAATAAGAATATAGATTGTCCAAGTCACTGTGGTAAGGTCCAGGGTGGAAATGTGGTTCCATTGGGTAGAGGTGGTCATCAAGGTGGTGCCCCAAGGCACAATCGATTTTATGCTATTCATGGGAGGCAAAGGGTTGGTGCGATTCCTAATGTTATCACCGGTATGTTGAAAATCTTTGACTTTGAGGTATATGCTTTGATTGATCCGGGTGCCACTCTTTACTTGTTACCCCTTTTGTTGCTAAAATGTTCCATGTTGACCTAGAGTCGTTGCATGAGTCATATGAAGTGTGTACTCCTATTAGTGCCTCTATTGTTGCTAGGAAAGTCTGTAAAACTTGTTCTATTTGCATTTTGCATAAGTTGATGCCTTGCTATCTTGTTGAATTAGACATGGTAGATTTTGATATCATTCATGGTATGGATTGGTCGCATGCCTACTATGCTTCTATAGATTGTAGAACCCGTAGGGTCAAGTTTCAATTTCCAAATGAACCCGTCCTTGAGTGGGTGAGTCAAGATGTGGTGGTTAAGGGTAAATTCATTTCATGCATTAAAGCTTGAAGTTGATATCTAAGAGGTGTTTTTACCATCTTGTGAGGGTTAAGATGTGGAGTAAAAAGTCCCTTCTATAGAGTCAGTTCCGGTTGTAAATGGGTTTCTTGACGTCTTCCCAAATAACCTTCTCGGTGTCCCTCCAGAAAGGGAGATAGATGTTGGTATAGATCTCCTTCCCAATACTCAACCTATCTCCATTTTCGCTTACTGTATTGCCCCAGTAGAGTTGAAGGAGTTAAAGGAGAAATTGAAAGATATGATAGAGAAGGGATCTGTTAGACCTAGTCAATCACCTTGGGGTGCCTTAGTGTTGTTTGTGAAAAAGAAGGATGGGTCATTTAGAATGCGGATTGACTATCGGCAACTCAATAGGGTCACTATAAAGAATAGATATTCTCTTCCAATAACTGATGAGTTGTTTGAGAAATTGCAAGGGGCTATTTTTTCTCTAAGTTTGATCTTCATCCCAGGTATCATCAAATGAGGGTGAGGGAGTGTGATACTCCCAAGATGGCTTTCTAAACTAGATATGGGTATTATGAATTTGTTGTGATGTCGTTTGGGTTGACTAATGCGCTGGCCATCTTCATGGACCTAACGATTAGAGTCTTCAAACCCTACCTAGATTCCTTTGTTGTGGTCTTCATTGATGATATTTTGATTTATTTACATAGTAGGGAGGAGCATATGGGTAATTTAAGGGTTGTGTTGCAAAGGTTGAGGGAGGAGAAATTATATGCTAAATATGAAAAGTGTGAATTTTTGTTGAAGGAGGTTGCATTCTTCGGTCATGTGGTGTCAGGAGATTGTATAAAAGTGGATCTTAAGAAAACTGATATGATTAGTAATTGGCCTAGACCATTAACCCCATTGGATACTAGGATATTTTTGGGCCTTGCGAGTAACTATAGAAGATTTGTGAATGGGTTCTCCTCCATTGATTCCTATGAAAAAAGTGACTCAAAAGAAGGTTAAGTTTTTGCGGACCGATAAATGTGAGAGAAGCTTCCAAATATTGAAATATACACTTCTTTCCACTCCTCTATTATCACTGCCGGATGGGCTTGAGGGATTTGTTATGTATTGTGATGCTTCTAGAGTGGGTTTGAGTTTTGTGTTAATGAAAAATGTTAAGCTCATAGCCCATTCTTCTAGGCAACTCAAGATGCATGAAAAGAACTACCTACCCATGATTTTGAATTGGCCGGTGTGGTGTTTGCCTTAATGATTTGGCGTCATTATTTGTAAGGGGTGCATGTTGATTTGTTCACCGATCATAAGAGTCTCCAGTATGTCTTCACTCAAAAAGATCTCAACTTAAGAAAAAGAAGGTGAATAGAAATTCTTAAGGACTATAACATGAGTGTGCATTACCATCCCCTAATGGCCAATGCTATGGTGAATGCTTTGAGTCGAGTGTCTATGGGTAGCCTAGCTCATGGTGATGGTGATGATAGGGAGATGGCTAGGGAGGTGCATCGATTGGCTAGATTGGGGGTTGGGTTGGAGAGGTAGGCAATGGTGTGGTTGTTCTTGATGGTTGCAAATCTTCTTTGGTCGATGAGGTGATAACAGAATAAGATCTTGACTCCTTCATGCTTGAATTGAAGCAGTTTTCTCCCAATGGGGAGATAGTGCCCTAAGATACCAAGGTAGGTTGTGTGTGCCTTGTGTTGATGGTTTGGGGGAGAAAATCCTAGATGAGGCCCATAATTTTTCTTATTCTATCCACCCCGTTTCCACCAAAATATATAGGGACTTGAGAGATATGTATTGGTGGGGAGGCATGAAGAGGGACATTGCCAAATTTGTTTCTGGTTACCATAGTTGTCATCCAGTCAAAGCCGAGCATCAAAGGCCTGGTGGCCTAACCCAAGACATAGAGATTCCAACTTCGAAGTGGGAGGTGATTAATATGGATTTTGTGGTTCTGTTACCCAAGACTAGAAAAGGTTTTGATTCTATTTGGGTGGTGGTTGATAAGATGACGAAATCAGCTCACTTTCTACCAATTAAGAGCACATATGGGGCTGAGAGTATGCAAGGTTGTACATCCATGAGTTAGTGAGGTTGAATGGGATTCCTTTGTCCATCATATCGGATCATGGTGCACAATTTACTTCACACTTTTGGAGGTCTTTTCAAAGGGGTCTTGGTACGAAAGTGCACCACAGTACAACCTTTCACCCCCAAACGGATAGCCAAGACAAAAGAACCATCCAAACCCTTGAAGATATGAATAAAGCATGTGTATTGAAGTTGAGCGGTAGTTGGGATGACCATCTTCCTTTGATCGTGTTTTCCTACAACAATGGCTATCACTCTAGCATCGATATGGCTCCTTTTGAGGCTCTCTATGGGAGGCATTGTTGGTCACTGGTGGGTTGGTTTGAGGTTGGTGAGGTGGATTTATTGGGACTTGATTTGGTTACGAAGGCTCTTGAGAAGGTTAGGATGGTTAAGTAGAGGTTGAGCCTGAAGTTGTCAAACATCCCATGCATATTTTAGAAGAAGAGACCGTGAGTTCAACGTGGGTGATTGGGTATATTTGAAAGTTTCTCCAATGAAAGATGTGGTCCATTTTGGTAAAAAGGAGAAGTTGACTCCAAGATATGTTGGTCGCCACCCGATGTTTCACCCCATACTTTTAAAGAAGAGCCTATTGCAGAAGTGAGAACCTCTATTGCTAATGAATGACCGAGAGGTGTCAAACCTTGAGAAGATATTCGTTTTTAGAAATGTTGTGACACTTTTGGCCTCACTGTTGGGTAGAACGATGGCCTCAACCCACTTTGATACATAATCGACTAAGATATGCTTGTTTCCATGTGAGCTAACAAAAGGTCCCATAAAATCTATCCCCATTCATCAAATAACTCAATCACCATAAATGGGTTTAGATAGAGCTCATGTTTGCGAGAAACAACACCTTCTCTTTAGCACCTAAAACAAGGTTTTGCGTAGTCGTGGGCATCTTGGTGGATGGTGGGCCAATAATACCCATATTGTAAAATCTTGTGTGCTTTTCAAACTCCACTATAATATCCACCTATGAATGATGAGTGACATGCCTTAAGGATGCTTATCATCTTGATCTCAAGAACACAATGACAAATAGTCCCATACTCACATACACAAAACGAGTATGGGTAATCCCAAAAGAACTTTCTCACATCAGACATAAACTTCCGACGCTTATGTATGTTCAGATCGGGCGGCATAATGTCACTTAGGAATTAGTTTGCTTAGTCTGCAAACCATAGTATTAAGTTATGGGATACTGCTAACTATCTTGAAAAGAATCATTGATCTCCAATACATCATCAAACATTTTCATCTCCCCATCTTCCAATCTTGAAAGGTGATCTACAACCTAAGTTTTTGTCACTTTTCTATCGAAGACATTGAAGTTGAATTCTTGTAGGAGCAGCACCCACCTCATTAACCTTGGTTTTGCATCATTCTTTGCCATCAAGTATCTTAGTGCTAAGCAGTCTATGTGTACCACTACTTTGGCCTACAATAGATATAACCTAAATTTCTTGAATGCAAAAACCACCGTGAGTAGTTCCTGCTCAGTGATAGTGTAATTCTTCTACGTTACATTTAGGGGTTTGATAGCATAGTATATGGGATGTAGTATCTTCTCTTTGCACTGTCCTAATACTAGACCTAACATAACCCTACTTGCATCACTCTTGATTTCAAAGGGCTTGGACCAGTTCGGAGCTACAATGATTAAGTTTGAATAAACCTCTTCTTAAATTCATCAGAGGCTTTCAGGCATGCTTCATTAAACACGAACTTAGCATCCTTCTCGAACACTTGCACGAGGGGTGTGAAATTTTAGAGAAGTCTTTTATGAACCTCTGATAGAATCCTGCATGCCCCAGGAAGCTCCTCAGACCCTTAACTGAGATTGGGGGGGTGGGGGGGAGCTTCTCGGTCACCTCTACTTTAGCTCTATCGACCTCGAGCCCTTTGCTTGATATCTTGTGCCCCAACGGCAATGCCCTTTTTCACCATAAAATGAACTTTTCCCAATTCAGCACCACACGGCTTTCCTCACATCTTTTCAATACATCATACAAGTACTTCAAGGAGTCCACAAATAAGTCTCCAACCACACTAAAGTCATCCATGAAGACATCAATCATGTCCTCTACCATGTCCGAGAAGATAGACATATTACATCTCTGGAATGTGGCTGGGACGTTATACAACCCAAATGGCATCCTTTCGAATGCTAACGTTCAATAGAGGTATGTAAATGTCATCTTCTACTGATCCTCTAGAGCAATTGTGATCTGATTATAGCCTAAATACCCATAAAGGAAGCAATACCAACTCTTTCTAGCTAGTCGGTCCAACACCTGGTTCATAAATGGCATAGGGAAGTGGTTTTTTTTGGTTGACGCATTGAAATCTTTGTAATCAATGCACACACTCCATCCCATGATTGGCCGCATTGGATCAACTCATTATTCATATTTGATACCAATGTGATACCAACTTTCTTTGGAATGTACTGAACCGGACTCTCTCATTCACTATTGGAAATCAGATAGATCACTCTCACATCCAATAATTTGATGATCGCCTTGTGTACAACCTCTTGCATTAGGGGATTGAGATGCCTTTGGTGTTGAATACTTGGCTTGTAGTCCTTGAACAACTAAATTTTGTGTGTACATATCTCGAGAGGGATACAAATAACATCTGCAATCGTCCATTCAAGGCATTCTTGAACTATTTAAGCACTATGACAAGGGCACTTACCTACTCATCATTGAAAGCTGTAGCAACTATAACTAGAAAATTGTTGTTGACCCCCAAGAATGGATATCGCAAAATTGTGCTGGAAGGTCCTTTAACTCTAGTACTAGTTGTTATGGCTTGGTGGGTAGTGACGACCGATTCTTCAAATCTAGCTCTACTTTGGGTTAGTGCCTAGGTCCATAAGACACCCCTAGAGCATTCACCGTATCCTCGTAATCTAGGATGCCATCACTGTAAAAGCTTATCCGCACTGCTTCTAATATGTTAACTCCTAATCTCACAGAAAGTGATACTTTTGGTTCAGCATCAAAAATAGTCTCAATAACAGACCACCCTAAATTCATTTTCTTTCATTTCCTACTAACAGACAATGAACATGACCTCATCTTTTACAAATCTGAACTTGAGTTAGCATTTTTCCATGTCCACCAAAGTGCATCCACTGGCTAAGAAGGATCTCCCTAATATGATAGGGACTGCAAAATCAACATCATAATCCATGATCATAATGTCTGGGGTGAATATGAACTTTTCAACTTTAACTAGCACATCATATATTATCCCAATAGGATTTTTCACTGTGTGATCAACCATCAACAACCACATGCTCATCAGAGTAAGGGCTCTCAATCCTAACTTCTTGAAGACTACAAGGGGTATCAGATTAATGTTGATACCTAGGTCACATAGTTCCCTTATGAACTCCACATCTCCAATGGTGCAGGGTATGGTAAAAACACCCTAATCTTCACAGTTATAAACCAAGGACCTCGTAGAAATAACACTGCAATGCGGAAGCTTTTGGGAGAGCTCCTGACTCACAATGTGCTTTTTTCTAACCAGGTCCTTTATGTACGTTGCATACCCTTGCATCTTCTCCAATGCTTCACTAAGAGAGATGTTGATAGAGAGTTGTTTCAGCATAGAGAGGAAGTGCTTGAACTTGCCTTCCTCCTCTCTCTTATTGATTCTTTGAGGGACGAGAGAAGGAGGCCAAGGATGGGCTTCAACTTCTGTGGCGCAATAGCAGCTTCACTCACCCCATCCTTGTCATGACCATCCCTAGTGTCTTCATCCTTGGCCGCAACTGTCTCCTCTCGAATATCATCCTCATCAACTGGCATGGGAGGATTAATGGTGCTCTTGCCAGCATAAGTAGTAACCACCCTACACTGGCCTTCATTCTTAGGGTTTTGAATTATGTTGCTAGGCAGTGTACCCTTTTGACATTAATCGAGTTAAGTCAACACTTGACCAAACTGTTGCTCAAGCTATTTGATAACCACATAATGAGACTCAATTTTCTGGTCAATACTGGATATTTCGATTTCATCCCCCTTATGGTCTCATCCTGTGTCTCAGCTTTCGTCAACAGGGGATCAGAAATCCCCCAAAATGTACTTCGAAAATGTCCATAATTGTAATTTCCATATATCTTAAAATTCATGCGTGATATCAAAAAAGCTGACTTCATATTCTCAATCGGGAGGCAAAATTGAGTGGGAGATGGGTATAACCAAAATTTATAGGACCCATAGTGAAAAATAGTATTTGCTAATTTTTGAAAAATAGTGTCTGTCCGGGCCTAGGTCGCAAGCGGTACTAATTCTGCCATCACGTTGGGTTCACATTGCAGACCAGATGTGGACCCGTGTTAGTTTTTCTTAATTTTTCCTATCTCGGCCAAGGGCATTAAGGTCATAGCCCCGTGCCCACTTATGTGTGAAAAAACCCATACTTAGCCATTTTTCAACTCTATATCACTCAAGACCCTCTCAAAATCCTCTCCAAGACTTAACCAAATATTTCATTCAAATTTCAAGGGTTCAAGTTTTACTTTGGAACTCATGGATGCTCTTCAAGCTCATCTCAAGAAAACCTTAGTTTCAGGTATGTGGGTTTCATCCATTGGGTCCTTTCACCCATGGAGCCCAATCTTCTTTCTTTTTTTTTTTTACAAAAATTGCATGTTTTCAAGTTGTATCTTCTATGGATATCTCTCATTGTGGAATACGATTGTAAATTATGTTGGTGTTTTTCTGGAATGGTTATTGATATTCTATGTCTATCTATTTCAAGCTTGTACCATGAATTGATTTTTTCTATTAAGATTATACATGTTCTGAGCTTTTAAACTATGAACTATTATGAGATTTGATGATGGATTTCAATTTATTTTACATGAGAGTTTTACTATATGTTGGTGGGTTGATTTACATTGAGTTTTCACATATTATTTCACTCTTGAAGTGCATGATTTTGAACAAGCATTATGCACCCACCAAGTGTTTGATAAAATTTCTTGACAAAGATTCTCAAGTTATTGATGATCTATTATATGATTTATAAGTTAAGTGACTTTATGATGATTAAGGGCTTGTACGTATGGATTGAATTCATAAAAAGTATCTATGATATTGCAAGTAGACTATACCTTATTGGGGGGTGACATGGACAATCACCATGTTGGGGGGGGGGGTCATAACTCAATCACCTTGTGGGGGTGACATGCCCAATCACC
>JAPFFP010042295.1:0-14257 GCA_026153255.1 Solanum medicagineum | reverse complement strand
GATTATTAATTCATACAACCACCTCAATCCTCTTACTTTCTTTAAGGTTGTTATATCCTCAATTCAACACATAATACGTATACACAAGACCCTCTTAAGCGTTAGACACCCATAGCACCCGTCAACACGAGAATCAAGCGCTTTCAAGAATTGACACTACTTTGACCAATCCATGTGATGATTTATTCATATATAATTAGTACAAGTAAAAATGTGGGGTGTTACAGGCTAACACCAAACCCTGCCTACTATCACAATCCCAACCAAGGTAGTGACAAATCGGAAAAAGGATGTAAATGACAAGATTCGATTAATATGTTTTTATCTATCAACCAAGCCTGACCAAGAGGAGGTTGACTGGGACAATGTGTAATGGTTAGTTGGCACACCATGGTTGCTAAGCAAGCGCCATGAAATTCGACCTTCACCTTCACAAGATGACTGGAAGAACTTAAGTTACCATCCTGTATGTGAATTCCTAATTAGAGTCATGCTGTCTAGGGTAATTGAGTCGCTGAATCTTAGGAAACACAATTCCCAAGTTGTCCTTCAACTTGATTGTCTTCTTGCATAGTTAGCGAAGTGTTTATTTTTGTTCTTCAACTTGAATAAACTCCCCCCCCCCTTTTTAAGAATATAGTGATCAATGCTTGAAATGATTGCTAGTGGATCAACTTGGTCAAGCCCCATATTCCCTATGGATTTGACCCTAACCTTCGGTTAGGTCTATTACTGACTGGAACCACTTTGTTATTGGAGCGTGAACATCAATAATTATGGCGCCGTTGTTGGGGAATACGACTAGGTTCTTGACTTTATTTCACTAGTACCTAATTCAAGTGTTAATTTATAGATTCTCTTGTATTTCACTTTGATTTTTGTTTTTGTTGTTTAGTCTTATTTGCAGGGTGTACTAGGTTGTATTCCTAACACAAGAAGCAAAGGCAATCCCTTAGCTCCGATCAACTTGGAGATCCATCGACTCACTCAAAGAATGACTCATGTGAATGAGGATATTGCAGTTGAGGAAGAACTGAATGTGAATGATGATGATATGGGAAGAGAGGAGAATCAACCACCAAGGGACGATAGGCCACAACTTAGGGATTTTAGCAAAAATGCTTATCGTTGGAATCAATATCGTTTGTACCCTATAGCCATGGACGTTACTGGTGCTATAGTATTGCCACCATTACCAATAGATGCTAAGCTGACGGTATCAGGTGGATTACTCCAAATGCTCCAAAATCGTTGTTTGTTCACAGGGTTACCTTCAAAGGATCCCCACCGTCATCTCTATAATGTCCTCTTCATCTGCAAAAGTGTCATGGGGACATAAAATCTTTCTCTGGATGCAGTTGGTTTGTGGGTGTTCCCATTGTCACTAACTAGTAATGCAGTTGTGTGGTTGTTTGAGCTTCCTCTGTGTATAATAACAAGATGGGCAAAGCTTCAGAGAGTGTTTCTGGAGAGGTATTTTCCAAGATCAAAGAAGCGTAAGCTCAAAGACCAAATAAACAATTTCAAGCAATTGCCTGGTAACTCTATCAGTACTACATGGGAAAGGTTCACTAAATGCTTGAGGATGTTTCCCGACCATAAGATCATTGATGATGCCTTGGTTGAGATTTTCTATAGGGCGCTTGACGAAAATTGTCAAGCTTGTGCCAATACAATCGTGAGAGGCATGTTTCTTGACCAACCTTTTGCATTGATAGCCGCAATAATGGAGCAAGTGGTTAAAACAAATAGAGCATAGGGACAAAGAGAGCGAGGTATAATAAAGACTTCTTGTGAGGTCAACACCAACAATGAGCAAGCAAAGGTCAAAGATGAGATCATGGAATAACTTGCTCAACTTCACACGAGAATGGATTTGGTCTTAAAGCAAAATCAAGTGAGTGTTCAAGTGGTAACCATCAACCTCCTAAGGCCCCCGTGTATGAAGAAACATTCTTTGATGAAGATGCTTACTTCATGAGTAACCAAGCGGCGGGTTTCCGGAACAATCCCCAAGGGTCCAACTCGAACTATTGGAAGCAAGGTTCCAGAAATCAAGGTCAGAACTACAACGATGATGGTGCATATAGAGACAACCGAGGTGGCTATTATGAATGGGAGAGAGTGTTGGACTACCCCACAATCGTGATGCCGGATCAAGTACTTTTATGATTGAAGAGATATTTGACAAGTTGTTGAAGAGAGCCGACCATCAAGATGAGACTTTGAAAGGAATGAAATCAGACATTTCAATCATCAAACAAAAGATAGAGTCTCACTTAGTGGCTATTAAAAAATTGGAACAACAATTTGGGCAAGTGTCTTTGCAATTGAACCAACTCTAAAAGGTCACTTTAACAAGCAATATGGTTCAAAACCCCTAGAATGAGGGGCATTGCATGGCGGCCATGACTAGAAGTGGTAAATGCACCATTATCCTTCTATGCCTGTGGTTGTGGATGAGAGCTTTAAGAAAAGTGCTAATGAATAGGCCAAAGTATACAACACAGAAGAGCAACCAAAGAAATATAAAACCTTTCGAAGACCTCCCCCACCTTTTCCCCAAAGGCTTGGGAAGAGGAAAGAGGAAGGTAAGTTTGAGCAGTTTTTTGCGATGCTCAAGAAATTTTCAGTGGACATTCCTTTGGTTGAAGATCTAGAGAGGATTCCTGGATATGCAAGATGGATGAAAGATCTAGACAAAAAGAAGAAAATAGTTAGCCAAGACCTCTCCCGAAGTTTCCAACGCTGCCGCACGATCACCACAAAGTCATTGGTACAGAAACGTGAAGACCCAGGTGCCTTCACCATCCCATGCACTATTGGAGAGCTTGCATTTGCCAAAGCACTTTGTGATCTAGGAGCCATAATTAACTTGATGTCCCTTTCCTTCTTCAAATGGCTTGGTTTGGGCACCCTTGTCCCGACAAAGATGCAGTTGTTAATGGCATATAGGACAGTCAAGAAGCCATTGGGGATACTTTATGATGTGCTGGTAAAGGAAGATAAATTTATATTTCTTATAGATTTTGTTATACTTGAATGTGAGGTCAATTTTGTAGTTCTTATCATTTTGGGAAGGCCTTTCTTAGCCATAGGTCACACGTTGGTTGACATGGAGAAGGGGCTTCTTAATTTTAGATTTGGTGAAGAGCCAGTTGTGTTTCAGGTTTGCCAACAAGATAGAAAGAATTGGGATTTTCAGGTCATTTCAATGATTGAAACTGATGATGATGATGATGAGGTGGAGGTTCTGGTTGAGTTACAACTGGGACTTGAACCCTTGGCAGCTGTACTGATGAATTTTGATGGTGAAAGCATTCCATATTATCAGGAGATAGTCAATGCTCTCAAAGTATCAAATAGCCCTAGGCGACACACCAAGTTGGTGCTAGATTTGAACAACAGGGAAACTCTACCTACAAAGCCTTCTATAGAAATTCCACCTGAGTTAGAGTTGAAAGCACTGCTAGTGCATCTGAAATATGCATATTTGGGGGAGAACAATGCATTGCCAGTCATAATTGCAGTTGACTTGAGTGAAGGAGAAGCAGAGGCCCTTGTCTCAGTTCTCAAACAATTCAAAAGGACTATTGGACGGACAATTGCAGATATAATTGGTATACCTCCAGGGATATGCACTCACAAGATTTAATTGGTCAAAGATTACAATTACCTAGTATTGAACATTAGAGACAGTTGAATTCTCCAATGCAAGAGGTTCTTTGGAAAGAAATCATCAAATGGTTGAACGCAGGAGTAATCTATCCAATCGCTGACAGTGAATAGGTCAGCCCTGTGCAGTGTGTTCCAAAATAAAGGGGTATCACAGTGGTTCCTAATGCCAAAAATGAGTTGATTCCCATGCGACCAGTAACCAGTGGAGAGTGTGTATAGATTACAGGAAGCTTAATGCCTCTATAGAGAAAGATCATTTCCCGATGCCATGACAGGCTTGCAAAGAAGGGTTGGTACTATTTCCTTGATGGGTTTTCCGGGTACAACCAAATTGTCATTACACTAGAAGATCAAGAGAAGACAACATTTACCCACCCGTATTGCACTTTTGCATTTAAGAGAATGTTGTTTAGGTTATGTAATGCTCCGACGACATTCCAAAGATGCATGATGTCTAATTTCATGGACATGGTTGAAAGCACCATTGAGGTATTCATGGATGATTTTAGTGTGGTTGGCCAATCATTTGAAGAGTGCTTGCTAGACTTGCACGATGATCTACAAAGATGTGTTGAGAGCCACCTAGTGTTGAATTGGGAAAAATGTTACTTCATGGTCTAGGAAAGTATTGTGCTTGGTCACAGAATTTCTCACAAGGGAATTGAGGTTGATAAAGTGAAGATTGAGGTTATTGAGAAACTCCCACCACCAAAAGGTGTTAGGAGCTTCTTGGGTCATGTAATGTTCTACCGTCACTTTATAAAGGATTTATCCAAGATTTCGCAACCCTTGTGCACACTATTGAAGAAAGATGCCAAATTTGTGTTTGATGATGCATGCATGCAAGCCTTTGGAGAATTGAAGAAAAAATTGACTTTGGCACCCATCATAGTAGATCCAAACTGGTCGAAGCCCTTTGAATTAATGTGTAATGCAAGTGGAGTAGCCCTAGGTGTAGTGCTGGGGCAGTGTAGGGAAAAGATTCTGCATCCTATCTACTATGCTTGAAGGCACTCAATATAGCTCAAAAAAAACTACAAAGTCACTGAACTGGAGTTGCTCACACTAGTATTCACCTTTGAAAAGTGTTAGTCATACTTGTTGGGAGCCAAGGTGATAGTGCACACAGACAATTCGGCACTCAAATATCTGATGCCTAAAAAGGATGCAAAATTGAGATTGATCAAATGGGTACTTCTCTTGTGAAAATTCAACTTTAATATGATTGACAGAAAGGGCTCAGTAAATCAGGTAGCCGACCACCTTTCCAGATTATAGGATGAAGCTATGGTGAAATTTTATGATGGTCTTGATATTGACGATTCATTTCCTGATGAAAGGGTGTTGGCGGCCTCACATGATCTCATCCCTTGGTTTGCAGATTATGCTAATTATCTGGTGAGTGATATAGTTCCTCCTGATTTGAATACTCATCAATGTCGCAGATTCATGCACAATGAATAAATTCTTTTAGGATGAACCATACCTATTTCAAATTTGTGCTGACGGGATCATCCGTAGATGTGTTCCAGAAATGAAGGAGATGGGCATTATTGAAGCATGCCACTTATCGTTAGTAGGTGGCCATCACAGTGGAGCTCGTAACTCTTATAAAGTATTACAATGTGGATATTATTTGCCATCAGTACATCAGGATGCTCATGATTATGTCAAGTCTTGCGAAAGATGTCAAAGGGTGGGTGGTGTCTCACGAAGACAAGAACTTCCTCTTAATCCTATTTTGGTGATTGAGTTGTTTGATGTTTGGGGTATTAATTTCATGGGAACTTTGTTAGTTCTCATAAGAATAAGTATATCCTAGTTGTTTTAGATTATGTCTCTAAATGGGTAGACGCCATGGCCTTGCAAAACAATGAGGGCAAAACTATTACTGGGTTTCTTCAAAGAAATATTTTCACTAGGTTTGGAACACCTCGAGCGATTATCAGTGACAGAGGTTCTCATTTTTATAACAGATTATTCAAAGCTCTCCTTGAAAGGAATGGTGTAAAGCATCGTGTGGTGACACCTTATCATCCTAAAAAACATGGGCAAGTGGAAGTGTCAAATAGGGAGATAAAGAAAATCTTGTCCAAATCTATGAATGTGAATCGCACTGATTAGTATTGAAAGTTGGATGATGCATAGTGGACCTACCGCACAGCCTTCAAAACACCAATTGGTATGTATCCATATCAATTGGTATTTGGTAAGGCTCACCACCGTCCAGTTGAACTTGAGCATAAAGCACTATGGGCACTAGAAAAGCTAAACCTATTTTGGAATGAAGAAGCAACATCTAGGCTAATGCAAATTAATGAACTTGATGAGTTTCGTCTGAAAGAATATGAGAGCTTTGCCCTGTACAAGAAAAGAATGAATGTTCAACAAGATCATAGAATCGAGAACCGCCAATTTGCTCTAGGACACATGGTGTTGCTTTACAACTCTAGGTTGAAGTGGTTTCCTAGGAAACTCAGATCCAAGTGGATAGGTCCCTTCCGAGTGGTAAGTTTTTTTTGTCATGGTTCCATCGAGCTTGAAAGCAGGGATGGTAAAATCTTCAAGGTCAATGTCCAGAGGATCAAACCATACATGGATGATATAGAGGAAATTAAGATCATGGAAGATTGGGACCTCGAATAAGCCTGAGTACAAAAAGTCATCTCGTTGTGCCGTGACACTAAATCAAGCGCTTCTGGGAGGCAACCCGAGGTATTCCCCTTGTCTTTCTTCTTGATGTGCTTACTTTGAGGACAACATATTTTCTTTTGGTGGAGTGTGGGAAGTTATGGATTAGGGTGAAGTCTGAGTAGCCTTGAGTCCATACTTCCCCTACTTTTAATCTCAAGATTTTTTTTGCCGGATTTCTTTTTCCTTGTGGATGTTTTAATATCTATTGAACCAACATGTTTAGGTAGTGTAGATAATTTGTAGAGATATAGTGATTATTATCTTTTGGCATGTGCATAATTTTGAATGATTTTATGAATGTTTTGAAAAATTAGGTACCCTCAAATTTTATTTTTTTTGGATTGTTTGTTACCATTGCAATATTGCATATGATTATTTGGCAATGTTTGTTCTGATAATGAGAAGGTAAGTGGATGCTTAAAGCATGACCTTTGAGTCTTGGTTGATTGTGTATGTGATGCCATGAGAGTGTGAGCTTACTTTGTAGCATTCATGCATTGTGTATTAAGTCAGAACTTGCCTTGCTACTCTAAAATTGGACTGAAGATGTGGTTGATTTGGAAAGGATCTTAGGCATTTTTTCTTTTATTTAGCTCACTTTTGCCTAAATGACTTTCCTAATGTGATAATTGATTCCTTGTTCCAAATATTTGAGCTTTTCATGTACCTGTTCTTTCTTGAGACCTAGCTAACCTAGCCCTGTCTTATGAAATGCTTTGATATTGGCCCTGGTCTATCCTTGAACATGTGAACCTTGATTGAGGAAGAAAGCCTAAGTTGAGGGTGGCTACAGATAGTGGCCCTGGTTTAGAGAATAGGTATTGTGTACTTCACCTTAGACTAAAAGCCTAAGTTGAGGGTGACCCTTATTTTGGTAAAGTAATGAAAATGAGGTGGTTACTTGGGAAAGAAAGAAAGAAAAGAAAAACCACGTACCAGGTGAGAGAAAAAGAAAAGAAAAGTGTCTTGGATTGAAAAGAATAACAAAATGAGTTCAAAAATAAGGCATAACTGAAAAAGAAAATAAAAGAACTCAGAAGAGCTTGAAAAGGAAGAACGAGGGAGAAGATAATGAAAATGGTTGAGTTGTGGAGATAAAAGTGTTGATAAACATGGTTCAATGATAGGCTTTAGTCACAACTAGACTAAAATGTCATACCAAAGCACCATGAGCCTATGTTACAAGCCCATTAAGTTCTAAAGTGATCCTAGTTCAACTAGTTGGAAGTCTAGAGTTTGAGTATAGGGGCAAGCCTATGGTGTCAGTTATCATGCATGAATCTCATTTGAGAGAGTGAGAATGATTGCACAGTCCTTGTACTTTGATTGCTTTTTGAGGGTAATAGAGGGACTTCTTTTCTGTGAAGGCATTTGCATTGCATGATTGAAATATGACTTGTTCAATGACTGTAGATTGATGATACTCCTTTACTTATCGTAGTTGGATTGCCACATGCATCATTGTTTTGATTTGCTTGGCAACTATGCAATCAAGTTTTGAAAATGAGAGTTGGGTACCTCAATTGGAGCTAAGTGTTGCTTGTGCCATTAGAGTAGTTGTTATGAGTTTCTCATTATCTACTTAGATCGAGTCAACGCTTGAGGGCAAGCAACAGCTCTAAGTTGAGGGTGTTGATGTACTCTCAAAATATAGCACATTTGATGCCTAAAACAAGGGATTTTGCAAGTCCTTAATGCGAATTTTTATGATTTTTGTATGTTTTTGAATTGTTTTTGCAGAAAATATAGGTTGGCATGATTTTGGGAGAAAATTGCAGATTCTGCTGAAGTACAGGACATATGAGCCACCCTACGAGTCGCATCCTAAGCTACATGTCATAAGGTGCCCTCGTAGCAAGAAACAGTGAGCAAAATTAAGAAGTTGCAATGTCAAGGACAGCCATATGAGGCCACCCTATGAGTTGTAGCTCTCATAATGACTCGCATAGGTGGGGGTCGTAGCAAGGAACAATGAGCCAAAAGTTTGGACCAAGAACTGAAGGCCTAGACTACAAGAAGAGCATATGAGTCATAGCCCAAGCAACAACTTGTAATAGTGGGTCATAGCATTCAAATCTAAAATACCAAATGCTGACTACGAAACCCTGATTATGTCTCATCAGTCACCTTATGAGTTGTATCTGCGAGAAGTAATAGTTACCAGCTGTACTTTTTATTTAATTTTTAGGGTGTTTTAGTAACTAGTATAAATAGATAATGTTATGTTTTCTGTTAGGAGATTGGACATTCAGAGATACTTGTGAATATTCTAAGAGAATTTTGGGGGTTTAGAGTAGATTTTTATCTTTCAATTTGAAGACCCACTTTTGGGGGATTAAAAACCCACATTATACTCATTTTCCACTAATCCAAGCTTATGGTTTTCAACTTGAAGGTGTTCTTCCTTTTCATTGTTTTGGGTAAACACTCAACTATGTCTCTCTTATTCATTGTTGTTTATTTTACCTTAGCCATGAGTAGCTAAGAACCCACTGGGATTGTGGGAACCATGAGTAGTTGATTTGAAATAACCTAGACTTTGTGCATTTCTTTTATTAGGGTATTGCATGTATTGGTTATTTCTCTTCGTTTTGATTACTGTTTAGTGGGGGCTAACACCAAATCCTGCCTACTATCAAGATCCCAACCAAGGTAGTGACGAATAGGAAAAGGGAAGGAAATGACAGGATTCGATTGATGTGTTCTCGTCTAATCAATCAAACCTGACCAACGGGAGGTTGACTGGGACAATGGGTAACAGTTAGTTGGCACGCCATGGTTGCCGACCAAGCGCCATGATGAAATTCAACCTTCACCTTCAAAAGAGGGATGGAAGAACCTAAGTAACCGTCCTGCATGCGGATTCCTAATAAGAGTCATGTTGTCTAGGGTAATTGAGTCACCGAATCATGAGAAACACAATTCCCAAGTTGTCCCTCAATTTGATTGTCTTCTTGCATAATTAGCATAGTGTTTATATTTGTTCTTCAACTTGAATCAACCCTCCCCCCCCCCATTTAGAGAATATAGTGATCAATGCTTGAAATGATTGTTAGTGGATCAACTTGGTCAAGCCCCATATTGCCTGTGGATTCAAACCCAACCTTAAGTTAGGTTTATTACTAACTGCGACCAGTTTGTTATTAGAGCGTGAACATCAATATCTCTTTCTATATTGTATGCCCTTGTCATCTCACATTGATTGCAGGTTTGATAAGTCATGCGCATTGCATGCTTGCATACTTAGTACATTCAAATGTACCAATGCATACTTTTTACCTACCTGATCTAACCATGTAGGAACTGGAGATTACCTTTATCCGCTGTTTGAAGACTAGATCGTATCTTGAGATACTTGTTGTGGTGAGTCCTAATTTCCAAGGACAAACCACCATCTTTCTACCTATGGTGCTCTCGTTTATATTATTTACTTTGAGGGTGAGCCCAGAACATGTCTTGGCGCCCATCCTGTCTTATGACTAGAGGCATTGTTGGACATCTTGTAGACTCTTGTACAGATATGTGTGTGTGTGTGTGTGTGTGTGTGTGTGTTTTGTGTTGAAACTTGGAGTTTATGATAATGGTAATCTTTTGGTTATGGTCATTATGAATTAATTGAGATTTATGTTAGGGATTCGTGATATAATGTGGAAGATCCTAAGTCTCGTATTGCCCACATAGAGTGAGTCATACTTACCCACCCCTTAGTTCTTATATGCTAATGTATTATATGGATCCATGTTTCTCCCTACCCCTATGACATCCCCATGTGTGAGTCCTACTTTCCCGTCTCTTAGAACTATACGTCTACTATTTATATATGTTTGTGAACTGATGATGTGAACAGGGATATTTTAAGGCTTGTTTGGGGACTCCCGAGTTCCCATTCGTCATGTCACTCCTAGATCCCAGGTCCGGGTCGTGACACATAATATGTCTTGTTAAATATTTATATGAGTTTGAAGTTGATGGTAATGACCCCAATGGCTAGGGTTTTAAATGATGATGTGTGGTATGTTAATTGCATGTTTCAAATAAGCATAATTTTCCCATGATCATGCATGATTCTCTTGATTCATATGTTTTCTAGTGAAGAATTAAGCCCACTAAGTTTAAGTCAATCTTTGCATGACATATTGAAGAATAATAGGGCATTAAAAGAAAGATTTTCAGTTGATGTTTCGTCAAAGATATAACCATGTCAATAATGCCCTAATGATTTTATGATGATCCCCAAAGTGAAAGGACAATTCTCACTTGGCGATTCCTTAAGTTTCGAGCTACTCTTTGAAATTGGTACTTATGATTCTGTGTCATGACTTGACTAATTATATGTTATTAATATATTTCGTAGGATGATTTAGTACCAAATGAGACATTTAGGTAGGGTTCGATAAGGGAACCCTAGGAGAAACCCTTTGCCCCATTAACTATGTGCCATAATAGGAGCCCTTATAGGCTAGGCTAGTGGATCCATGTAGTCCACTTATGATATATGATCTCCCCATGACGGAGTTCCACCCTAAAAGTGATCTCCCCATGCCAACATAGGGGCTTCTGTTCGATTCCATGTAGTAGCGCACATGGTCTTATATATCAATCACGGTTCATTCCCACAAATCATATTATATGTTCGTTTTATCTTATTTACATACTGTCATTATGAGTCGCTCTTCTCCCCTTCCTTTTGTCATATCTAGTTCTTTCTGCTTACAGGTTTTGAGATGAGGGTTCCCAGGAAACAGCCTCTCTACTTCTATGGTAGTGGTAAGGTCTGTGTACATTCTACCCTCCCCAGACCCCACTTGTGGGATTTTATTGGGTATGTTGTTGTTGTTGTTGTTGGTTCATTCCCACAAAGTATGGTATTGATGTCTTCGTTCCATTACATGTGTCTTACTTATGCATTACTTGTACTTCATGTTGAGCATTATTCTTTATGCATGTTTAAGCTCATAAATGGTGATTTTTCCCTCCCATGCATTGATGACTTTAATATATGAATAATGGTTTAACAATTGCATAGTTGTATTGCATCTCACATACTTAGTATATTCCAACGTACTAATGCATATTTCACCTACATGATATCACCATATAGGGACCGACGCTCCTCCCCCTTTGGCTCATAGCTAGTTATTGACATTGAAGACTAGTGTTCATGGTGATCCCTTAGTCCAGAACTCTATGTATTTCCTTTCATGCTATGTACTATTTGAATGATATATATTTTTGGCTTTTTAAGAACCGGAGGCTTTTACTTTCTAATTTATCTTAGTATCTTTTCTATTTGACGGAAATTAAAATCGTGCACCGGTTCCCATCGATTCGTGTTTAGATGGTATTCTTTTGGACGATGTTGTATGTTTTGGGATGTTTCTGTATATTTCAAATGATTTCCATTAGTCCCTTTCCTATTTATTTCCTCACAATGAATGTATTTACCTATGAATGTTTGACATTCTAAGATGGTTTGGATGAGGTGCCTATAGGTGTCTCATTCATTGTGTTAGGACTAGGCCCTAAGCTTGGGTAGTGACATATGTCTAAGTTCACCCTCAACATAAAGTAAAGAATGTATCAACAAACATAACATAAAAGATAGAAGGAAGTAGGATCTATCCTCGAAGCACAAGGACCTCACCCAGTCTAGATCTGCAAGAAGCCTGGATCTATCCACGAGGATAAAGAGGATGGTCATCTGCACCTACATTGTGATATAATATAGACAAAGTATGCATTAGTGTGTTTGAATGTACTAAGTATATGAGCATGCAATACAACATAGATATAATAATAACCTGCATGAACATGTTACATTAATAAAGCATATATATATATATGTATATGTATATATATATATATATATCACCATATCAATATACAATGATTATCATGATGCATGAATGTCATAGTACATTTATATATGTAGGAATGTTGTCGTAACCGACATATAAGGCCATATGAGCTATTACATGGAATCTTGATGTTACCTCTACATCAGAGAAAGAGTAATCTACTTTGCCAAGGTAAACTATCTATCACTTTACGGGACCCTCCTATTTTGGTGATTGATTTACATGTACTTTATGGGCCTTGCCCATTTCAGTGAGTCATGAAAGATATGTTATATGGATCCAATAAATATACATCATCCAATGGTGGCACGTAGTTATATGATAATGGAATCTACCAAGGTCCTCTCAGTGCTAAGTCAACATCCCATGGTATATATGTATATATACACATAGTCATGCTTGTCATAAAATCATCACAAAACCTTGTAAAATCATCATAATCATTCATACTTGGACTCAAAGGCCAATTATAGTTCAAATCATACTTGCATACATAGGAATAGTTCATTAATAACTAACACATGAAGGGGTACACACCCTTGATTGCTTAAAGTCATGCTCTAAGACCCGGAAGCCACGTCTGAGAGTCTAAATCCTGGGTGACACTCTCTGCGATCAAGGTCCTGGTGGCTATATTATGAGATTTCCAAACGATGGGTACTGATTATGAGCTCCGAGCACTTGATGATACTTGGGTCTAGGACCCCATTGACTACATTTTTGGTCTAAGACCCTGTGGATTGACATTCTGGGTCGAGGACCATATTAGTTATGTTAGAGGGATTCTTTCTCCCGCGGGGGATATATCCAATCATTATATTCGTATATCAAGGTGCTAGGGTAGGGTTTCATGGCCTTACACTATATGGTACTTTGGGTCTATAACCGAATTGAGACATGGTACTTCCAGTTGAAGGCCTAACTAATTACCCCTGGATCCACGCACCTATTCATACCCGATTATGCATCGGTGTACCCTCTAGGCTTATGGTGGCTCAGAGTGCATTCAGGCTTAGATACTAGGGCCTTACACCCACACACAGCTCGACTCTTGATCATGTGATATTAGGAGTTGGGTTCTATTATGATTCTATCAGCTTGGTTGTGCGCAGGTGTACCTTCGGGGCTTATGGGGCCTAGTTGGCTTACAGGCATAGATATTAGGGCCTTGCACCCGCATACAGCATGATACCTCCATTCAGTCATAGTTACAGTGTGGGCCTACTCAGTCTTTGTGTGTCGATATCAGTACACATCACCTTGTTGGTTCAATTGAGTTTTAGGGATTCACCAAATATGTGTATTCCTTAATCTGAGTTCAATTCACTAGTTTGGCTACAGTTCTTTATATTTGAGCTTTCTATATGTATATTATTTCACTCGATTGGCCGATGATGCCTACTGAGTGCCTTTTTTGGTACTCACCCCTACATTTTTTCATCTTCCGATGGTGCAGGTTCAGGTTCTAGCCATGGGCACTGATTTTGGGGGATTAACGAGCATTCAAGGGACTTTTGGTGAGCACCAACAGCTCTAGCTACTTCACAGTCTCCTTCCTTTTTTATGGTCATCTTTTGTATCCAGACATTGGCCTTTTACAGTGTAGTGACTTGTATTCGTAGGAGAACTCATGGCTATGTATATTATGATATTTATTACAGATGTATGGGTCTTTGCTTGTGTCTATTGTAGCTCTGTATAGTTGACTTCCAGGTTCTAGGTAGGTTGTGTTGATTTATGTCATTGTATCATTATGATTGTGGCTAGAGATCTAGAACAGGTACCCTAGGGTTGGGTAATTGGCTTGCATGTAGGTATGGTCTAACATCCGTCATCATGATCGAAACTGAGTTTTGACAATGATACATGAACAAAAGCATAACATATATATACATATACATATATACATATATATACATATACATATATACATATATATATATATATATATATATATATATATATATATATATATGCCATGAGTATCATTATACGTTAATGTTATAGTATATAAACATATGGAGGAA
>JAPFFP010042294.1:0-14257 GCA_026153255.1 Solanum medicagineum | reverse complement strand
TTTTACATTTGGTCCCAAACTTTACCAAATTGAACCAATTAAGGACTTACGAGTTCTAAATTACGGGTTCTAACAATGTCTACATCCTAGCATAAACAATAACATAATAAGCTGAAGGTCAGTGCATGCGTAAGAAATTATCAGAATGAAGAACTGTCACTCTCTCCCATCAACCATCACTCCTACTATCATCGACATTTTTATCAAGACACGGGAAGACAGGATGACTCAAAGAACTTGGAACAACGATCATTAGCATGATTCAATTGAGAAATCTTATTTGAGAACATTCATAATGAAGTACAATCTCTCTCGTCTATCAAGACTTATTCTGAGTTTAGAGAACTATACATAGTGTAAAACTCAAGTCGTATCTCATTGAACATAGGGGTGGAAACACTTAGATCCATGGGGTAAGATCAAAGTTAATGAATGAATTCATCGCTTTTAGCCTCACAATTCAACATGGATAACAATCAACAAATGGTATATGGGACTAGGCCATGGACATGGCAGTTGTATACATGATGGGAATAGAGTATCATCTTCACTGAAGTATAAAGAATATACGAGATGGAAAAAATTGATGCTTTGTCCGAATTAAGCTATCACCATATAAATTTCAAGATCTACTTTGATTTATCACATCACCATCTCCCCCTTAGCTCAAGGGTCATCTCTGAAGTTTTGAGGATTAATTCCCTCTACTAGGCAATAAGCATATACCTCCACATGATCAAGGAATCACTATTCACAAGAATAGGCGTCTTGAATTCTTCTATCATACAATAGTCGCATATATAAAATAGCTACTGAGACTCTCTTCAAGGATATCACTCTTAGCTTCCTTCTGTAGCTATGGAACTCCCTCTATATTTGCTACTCTTAAAGGCGTACTAACCACTTTTCATAACTCTTATAATCTAGCCTCTTCTTTTTACCTGCTAATGCTGAACTTTTGTGCTCCCATAGACTCAACTGTATAAGACTTAGACTATAATAGAAAACTCCACATCATCTATCCATAAACCCCAATAAACTTAGTTGCTCAGGATGACAAAATATACTTACCTCAACCTACTCCATATTGACAA
The DNA here is from genome assembly GCA_026153255.1 of Solanum medicagineum. Taxonomy (NCBI): domain Eukaryota; kingdom Viridiplantae; phylum Streptophyta; class Magnoliopsida; order Solanales; family Solanaceae; genus Solanum; species Solanum medicagineum. The sequence goes on along the minus strand of JAPFFP010042294.1, from coordinate 13,163 downwards.
CTCAAATAAACTATCTACATTATTGTAACAGTTATAACTTAGAGCTTCACACATCTTTACACAATCATGGGTACACATCTCAAGTTTTTTCTTATCTATTGAGCTATCCTAGTTTCACTCATCTTATCTATAGGGCACTCTACTCTACCCATAGCATCACTTTCCTTACAACTTAGTACCACTCGCCTATTCAGTCATATCTCCTTATCTGACTAAGGTTCATAACTCAATGAATCTCATGAGCTCTCACTTAAAACTCATAAGCCTAATTTAGATCTATCACATTGAAAGCTATTCTTTCCCCTACTCGAATCTATACTTCACCCTCAATAGTATGAATGCTACAACACATCAACATAAACTTTCTTTTAGTTTGAGCACGCTCTAGCACATTGTAACAATAACTCTTTCTCTATAACTTATCATAAAAATCATAGGGTACTTACAACTCTCTCATCAAAACTTGTTGAAATCGACTCATCACCTTATTACTTACCTAATAGATACATAACTCCAACTACAAGCCCACAATTCAGCCATCACTTTTGCTATCCCGTCCCTTTCTTTCCATCATCATCCTTCTAACTCTTGGATAGTTCAATTCTACTCAAAGATTATAAGCCCTCACATCTCACTCTTAGGTGGTAACATGAAGCTCTTTAGAGACATAAGTTTCTCTCAAATGGATAATATTGAAAGCAAGTTTTGAAAAAATAGGGTCTAGGTACATCTAGAGCTAACACAATGAAATGACCCCCAAAAGGTGCCTGAAAATGTGCCTCGAAAGTGCCCAAAATAATAATTTTCATATATCTCAAAATTTGTGCGTAATATAGAAAATCTGACTTTATATTCTTGTTAAGGGGGCTAAATTGAGTGGGGAATGGGTATAATTATGATTTTACAGCAACCGTAACGAATTTGAAATTTTCAAAGTATGCAATTTCTAGTGAACAAGCGCACCCAGGCGCGACGTGCTAAGGGTGCGGAGCGGTGTTATTTTTTGCTAGTTTTCTTGTTCTGGTCAAAGGCCTTTGGGTCTTGAACCTAAGCTTTCCCTTACATAAAAAGTACCTATACATATCCATATTTCACCAACATATTATACTCAACATTCCCCAATACTCTCTCAAACACTTCGACAAATATTTCATCGCAAATTCAAGTCCCTAAAGCTCATCCAGATCTCAAGGATTTCACTTAAGCTTCAAGCCTCCATTTCCAATCTTCATCAAGAATTATTCAAGGTCTAAGTTATGTGCATCCCAACTATTGGGTCCTTTCACCCATGGTGCCTAAGCTTCAATTCTACATACAACTCATGTTCTGAAGTTTATTTACTTATGGGTCTTACCTATTACGAATTTAATTATGAACTATGTTGGAGTTTTGTAAAAGTGTGACAATTTTAGCATGTTTTGAGCGACGAATCTTTGATCTATCTTGAGATTTGATGAAGGGTTTTGATGTCTATGTATGATGGTATTACCAAGTATTAGTGGGATGATTTATTTCAAGATTTCTTGCATGATTTCACTCTTTAATTGCATGATTTTACACTAGCTTTACACACCTACCAAGTATTTGATAAAATGTCCGGTTTAGGATTCTTGAGTTATTGATGGTCTATTGCATGGCTTATGAGTCAAGTGGCTTATGGTGATGAAAGGAATGTATATATGTGTGTTTAAATCATGTAAAGCACATATGGTATTGCAAGTGAATTGTTGGGCTCTCATGCTGGTTGTGTTCTTGGGATTTGTTGATGAGTTATTGAGTCCTTATAGTAAGGTTTATGGTCTTATGATTCGTGAATCCTTCTAGAAGGGGTTATAAACTATGTTATATGCTTTACCCTCTAGTACAAGGTCAATTTTTACATGATGGGGTTATGAACTATGTTGTATACCTTACCTTCATATACAAATCTATGCTACTTACTTACTCATATCTACATGAAAGGGCTATGAACTAGGTTGTACTCCTTACCCTCGTGTATGATTTGAGGTTATGCAATGTGCTCATCTGAAGGGGTTATGAACTATGTGGTATGCCTTACCCTTATATGCAATATTATGTATTATCTCATGCTCACATGTAGGGTTATGACCTATGCTATCTTTCTGCCCTCATGTGCTATTCATTATCTTATGTTTACATGAAGGGGTTATGAACTATGCTACTCCTCTACCCTCATGTACTAACCATTACCTACTAGAAGGGGTTATGACCTATGTTATACCACTTAATCTCTAGTATATAGTATTTGGATGATCTAATCATGTCGCTTTATTTTGTTGAACAAGCTATGCAAGAATGATTATTTTTCTAGCATGTTTTACTTCAAGCATTGTTCATGCATGCCATGTTGCTAATGTACTATCTCTTGCTTATGATTATGCATTTTGACTATGTTGCCTATCAATTGTTGCATTGCATCCTACATACTTATTACATTCAAACATATAAACGCATACTCTATTCCTACATGATATCACCATGTAGGAACCAGAGCTTCTTTTGATTCTTCTCCACACTGCTAAACGGATTGTTCAAGTTAGCTTTTGCTGAGTCCTTATATTCGGGGATAATATCTATCTTTTCTTATGCTCACGTTTAGACTATATCTTGTATATTTGGATTACCTATTGTCATTATTATGAGGGTGACCTCAGTTGTTTTACTTGGTCCCCTCTAAGTTGTATGTTTAGAGGTGTTATTGGACAAGTATGCAATGATGCTATAAGCTTGACTCTCTTGGACTCTCTTGATGTTTTATGAAATGAAAGTTCTCCATTAGTCCCCATGCCTGTTTTTCTACTCTTTTATTGTTGTTTAATTTCTTTCGTGACTAAGGATGTGTAATGATATGCTAAGAGTGCTTGGGGTTTTTTCATGTCCCCCATGCGTTGTGTCACATCTAGGCCCTAGTTTGCGTCATGACAAATTTGGTATCAGAGCACTAGGTTGCTAATGGTCCTCGACATCCAACACACTGCGTTGATTAGAGTCTTATTCATGGTTGTAAAGAGCACCACGACTATGAGTAAGAGGCTATGAGGCATTTTAGAAAATGTTTCACTTCTTCATGGTCTATATCGTGCCTTAGTTATACGATAAGCCATATTCCCCCTAAGGAATATTCTTTGCTCTTCTAGTTGTTGATCATGCCGCTACAAAGAGGAAGACCAAGGAGGGGTCGTGCACCTATGGGACAACCGGCTTACCTCGCTCCTCAAGATGGAGGCACTACCGAAGTCGAACTTCGGAATGCTAAATCACACTGTTGGCCCATGCTATGGCCAACCAAATCAACCAAGGGGCCCAAGCCCCTCATGTTCTCACTCTAGCATCTCAGGTAAGGGATTTCATGAGGTTGAACCTACCAAAGTTCTATGGGTCTAAAGTGGATGAGGATCCCTAGTCTCTTGATGAGGTTTACTAGGTATTGACTATTATTTGGGTGACTTCGGTGGAAAAGGCGGAGTTGGTGGCCTACCAACTCAAAGGGGTGGCTCAAATTTAGTTTGTGCAATGGAAAATGGAGAGAGAAAACAGTGATGCTATTCCTTGGGAGGCATTTAAGGCGGCATTTTTTCTCAACCAGTTCTTCCCTCTTAAGCTAAGGGAGGCCAAAATGATGGAATTCATGACTTTGAAGCAAGGGTCCATGAGTGTGAAGGAATATTCCCTCAAGTTCAACCAACTCTCTAAATATGCTTCACACTTGGTTGCCGACCCGAGGTCTTGGATGAATAAGTTCGTGATGAATGTATCCGATTTGGTGAGTGAAGAATGTCGTACCGGCATATTGATTAATGATATGGATTTTTAGGCCTCATGACTTATGCTGAACAAATTGAGGGGGAGAAGCTTAGGAAGAAGAGAAATGAAGAGTCCAAGAGGGCTCGGTTTGAGAATGATCGGTTCCAATAAGGTATCGAGTTTCAAGGAAAAGAGTCTTCTAGTGCTCCAAACAAGATGCTTGTTATGGAAGGAATGGATTAACCAATGTTGCAAGGTGGCAATGGTGGGATGAGTTTTCCAAAATGCCCAAAATGTGAAAAACATTATCATGGCAAATGCTTAAAGAATTCAAGTGCGTGTTATGGGTGTGAGAGAGTAGGTCATAAGCTTATTGGTTGCCCTTACGTTCGGAACAAGGGCAAGGAGGGTTGTTCTTAAGGTCAAGGTGGTTATGTTGCTCAAGAGGCCTAAGGGGGCAAGAGGTAGCTGAGGCGCCCGATGTTGCTACCATTATGTTGATGTTCCTTTGATCTTGATGTGTATGCATTGGTAGGTCTTGGTGTCACTATACCTTTCATTATTCTTTTTTGGTTGCTAGTGGGTTTCTTGTGTGTCCCGAGTTGTTATGAGAACCTTTGGTGTCTACCCTTCGTCAAGTCTATTGTTGCTAAAAAGTTTGTAGGTGTTGTTCCATGTTCATATTTCATTAGGTCTTGCCTTGTGACTTGTTGGATTTGATGTGGTGGATTTTGATGATACTTGGGATGGCTTAGTTGCTTGCATATTGTGTCTCCATTGATTAGAGGGCCCGTAGAGTTAGAGTCCAATTCATTAATAAACTCATCCTTGAGTGGGGGCTTGTAAGGTGGTCGTGAAGGGGTAAGTCCATTTCTTGTCTTAAGGTACAATAGATCTCTAAGGGTTTCATTTATCATCTTGTAAGAGTTAGGGGTGTTGAACCTTAGTTATTTCTATTGAGTTATTTCTGGTGGTCAATGAGTTAGTAAATGTCCTTTCTAATATTTTAAATTTTGGGTGGTGTCTTTTGGTTTGACTAATGCACCAGTTATGTCTATAGGTCTCATGAATAGAGTCTTTAATCCCCAACTTGTTATGTTTGTAGTGGTGCTTAGTGATGATTTTTTGGTGTGTTTCTGGAAGTGAGGAAGAGTTTGTGAATCATTTGAAGGTGATGTTGTAAATTGTGAAGGAGGTGGGTTAGCTTTCTAATTATGGGAAGTGGGAGTCTTTCGGGTGAAAAAATGGGTGGTTGGAGAAGTACATCATTTGACTAGGTTAGGAATGAGGTCGGGTGAAGTTGAGGATGGTAATGTAGTGGTTTTGATAGTTCCGAATCTTCTTTGGTTGAAGAGGTCTAGCTAAGCAAGGCCTTGATCCCCGTCTTGATAGAGTTGGAGGTCGTGGTGAGGGATGGTAGAGTGGAGGTTTTCTCCCAAGGGGGATATGGTGTCATTAGATACTAAGATAGGCTATATATGCTTGTGTTAATGATTTGGTTCACTTAGAAGTCCCACCCATGAATGGTGTGACCCGATATGGCAAGAAAGGAAATTGAGTTTATGGTTTTTAGGATCGTATAGAGTGTTAAGGAAGATTGGTAAGGTTGCATATGAATTGGAGTTGCCTATTAATATGGATATGGTTCATCCGGTTCTTCATGCATCTAGGTTGACAAGATGTGTTGGTTACTCAAGTGCTATAGAACTCTTGGGGGTTATGGGTTTTGTGGAGGATGGTTGGCTTAAGAGAAGGTCCTGGTGGAGATATTTGATGGATGGTTGGAAAAGTTGATTAATAAGAATGCAGTGCTCGTCAATGCCCTTTGGAAGAATTGCCACGTCGAAAGTATCATTCGGGTAGTTGGAGCAGGCATGGAGAAGCAATATCCATACATCTTTCATTCTATTCAAGCTTATGAAAACAAATCAAATCCTTTTTATGATTCTAAGTCTTAAGTTTCAGCCTTATGTCTTTTGCATGCATTCATGTTTAAATTGACAAGTTCATGGTGATTTTGATACTTATGTTGAGATTTTTGAATGATGTTTAAGTGCATTATTGCATTCTTGTTGGGGCTAATTTCTTCATAGTTACTCTTCTTATATATGTTTCTTTGACATTTGGGGACGAATGTTCCCATGGGGGAGATATTGAAACGACCCAAAAAGTGTCCGAAAATATCTCGAAAGTGCCCATATTGTAATTTCCATATATCTCAAAATCCGTGCGTGATATCAATAATCCGACTTCATATTCTTGTTCAGGGGGAAAAATTAAGTGGGAAATAGGTATAACCCCGATTTTAGAGCCAGCATAGTGAATTTTGAAATTCAAAGTTTGCGATTTCCAATGACCAAGCGCGCCCCAGGAGCGACGCACCAGAGGCGCAGAGTGGTGTTATTTTTTGGCTAGTTTTCTTGTTCCAATCCAAGGCCTTTGGGTCTTAGGCCTAGACCTTCCCATGCGTAAAAAAATGTCTATAGTTAGCCATATTTTACCTTGATAGAATACAAGACATTCCCCAATACTCTCTCAAACACTTAGACAAATATTTCACCCCAAATTCAAGTCCCAAAAGCTCATTCGGATCTTAATGATTTCACTTAAGCTTCAAATCTCCATTTCTAATATTCATCAAGAATTCTTCAAGGTCTAAGTTATGTGGGTTTCAACCATTGGGTCCTTTGACCTATGGTGCCCAAGCTTCCTTTTACATAAAACTCATGTTTTTAAGTTGATTTACTTATGGGTCTCACCTTATGAATTCAACTATGAACTATGTTGGAGTTTTGTAAAAGTGTTTCTGTTTAGTATGTTTTGAGCAATGAATCTTTGATCTATCTTGAGATTTGATCAAGGGTTTTGATGTATATTTTATGATGGTATTACTAAGTATTGGTGGGATGATTTACTTCAAGATTTCTTGCATGATTTCACTCTTTAATTGCATGGTTTAACACTAGCTTTACACACCCACCTAGTGTTTGATAAAATGTTCGATTTAGGATTCTTGAATTATTTATAGTCTATTGCATGGCTTATGAGTCAAGTGGCTTATCGTGATGAAAGGAATGTATATATGTGTATTTAAATCATGTAAAACATCTACAACATTGCAAGTGAATTGTTGGGCTCTCATGTTGGTTGTGTTCTTGGGAATTGTTGATGAGTTATCCAGATGCTAAGGTTTATGCTCTTGTGAATTGTGAAGCCTACTAAAAGGGGTTATGAACTATGTTATATACCTTTCCCTCTAGTACAAGGCCAATTTCTACATGTAGGGTCTATGAACTATGTTGTATACCTTACCCTCATGTACAAATAAATGCTACTTAATCATATCTACATGAAGGGGTTATCAACTATGTTGTACTCCTTACCCTCGTGTATGATTTGAGGTTACACAATGTACGTATATGAAGGGGTTATGAACTATGTGGTACTTCCTCACCCTCATATGCGATTCAATATTATGTATTATCTCATGCACACATGTAGGGGTTATGACCTATGCTATCTTTCTATAATCATGTGCGATTAATTATCTCATGCTTATATGAAGGGGTTATGAACTATGCTACTCCTCTACCCTCATGTACTAACCATTACTTATTAGAAGGGGTTATGACTTATGTTATACCACTCTCCCTCTAGTATATGGTGTTTGGATGATCTAATCATGTCACCTTATTGTGTTGAACAAGCTATGCAAGAATAATTACTTTTCAAGCATGTTTTGCTTCAAGCATTGTTCATGCATGCCATGTTGCTAATATACTATCCCTTAATTATGATTATGCATTTTGACTATATTGGCTATCCATTTTTGCGTTGCATCCTATATACTTAGTACATTCAAATGTACTAACGCATACTCTATGCTACATGATATCATCGTGTAGGAACCGGAGCTCCTATTGATTCTAATCCACACGACTAAACGAATTATTCTGGTTAGCTTTTGGTGAGTCCTCATGTCCGAGGGCAATATCTATCTTCTCTCATGCTTATGTTTAGACTATAAATTATATATTTAGATTACCTATTGTCATTATTATTACGGTGAGCCTGGTTTATTGTCTTGGCCCACGCTAAGTTCTATGTTTAGAGGTGTTGTTGGACAAGTATGTAATGATGCTATAAGCTTGACTCTCTTTGACTCTGTTGATTTTTTATGAAATGAAAGTTTTTCCTTAGTCCACATGTCCTTATTTATACTCTTTTACTGTTGTTTAATTCCTTCTACGACCAAGGATGTGTAATAATATGTTAATAGGCTTCCTTGGGGTTTCATTCGGGTCCCCCATGTGCCGTGTCACACATAGGCTCTAGTTTGGGTCGTGACACTCAAATGCACGATTCATATGACTAATAGTGCAGTCTTTCTAGTCAATCAATTTAGCACACTATTTGGCTTCTCTCAAGCTTGGTGCAGTCTCTTTAACATTCTGATTACTTTATCACAGGGGATTTCATTGGTAAGAGTTTGATCATTACTGTCTCTATCACCTTGTGGACGAGGCAAAGTCAAAAGATTTAGAGAATCACACAAATCATCATAGACTTCTTAGGAAATAGCTCTATCGCATGATTTAGAATCTGAAAGAAGGGAACAATTCCTAAATTTCCTATAGCCTCCAAATTATTGATGTGGAGCTCTTCATACCAATAATAAGGACTCTACTAGACACGGCTTCATAGACTACCTAGGATTCTTAAACTCGTGCTCTGATACAAAGTTTGTCATGCCTTGGAAGGGTACCCTAAACGTAATCGACACTCAGAGACTATTGCTAGTCCCGAGATAACCACTTGGCCTCATCACATTCATCCATCATACGTTCTACTAATCAACGGAAGACATAAGGAAGTAAATAGGTACATCATCATTTAGTCTCAAAATAATATTATAATAAAATGCTAGTAGGAAGAACTAGCTCACAATCTTACATCAACATTTGACTCTGTGGTGGCAATGGCAGATCCATGGCTACCTCAATTAAAATAATGCTAATAAGTGTCTAACTCTAAACCAAGATGAAATAAATATAATGAATTCTCCAAGGTAGGGGAGGCTCACCAATCAGCTGAACTTCTCAAATTCTCAACGATGCCTGTTGATGATCTCCAAATCATGTATTTATATCATAAAACTATGTAGTCCGAAGGGGGACATTAGTACGTGGAATGTACTGGTGTCTAAAATAGCTGAGTGAAACTGGAAAAGGTAGAATAATATAAAAACAACGATCAACATCAAGGATAGTAATAATCAACATGTTAAATGTCTATCTAAAGAAAGAATAAAGAGTAGATAAGTGACCCATTAACCAATCAACTCATCAATCAAATCAAACTCATCTCAGAGGGACTTATCTTAAAGGAACTCAACTCAACTCTTCCGATCACATCTCATCTCATCTCATCTCATCTCGACTCAGATTATTCAGTTTTGAAACTTTTTGGGAGTTTTTCTTATTCGATAACAATCACTTATGAGCCAGTGATTGTACAACATTCTCGCTGATGTTGCCAAAACCATTTTGTACTTGCCTGGTAAGGAACAAATCAAAACCATAATGGACATGTCCAAATAGAGACAACAATCTGTAAGTCCTCTGTTGATTTCAGATACTTCTAATCAGAAGGGACCTCAACATAATGTGATGTGATGGTCCTAATCCTCACCTACGCTGGCTACATAGTTTGATGAGTGCGAGTTAGACTAACGCTTACTCTTTCAGTGCTCGATACTCCACCCATGACACAATACTCATAAAACAATCCATCCAATCAAACCAATCATATCATCTCAAATCAGCATCGTAGAGCCAATCATCATCCAATCAGTCTCATGGAGACTTTCATTATCTCATCAATCAACATCTCAATTAATAGCTCAAGGCTTAGAGCAATAGTTAGGGACAATCGAATAAGCAAACCGTTAGAGTTCATTTATAAAGACTCTAGAGACTATCAAGTCATATCAACTCATCATCATTCTCATATCACAATCACTATCACAATCAACATTCTAAACTAAGGCTCTAGACTCAATCCCTATCTTCTTTCAAGAATGTTTTTAAAAGTTAATACATAGGGTTTATGCAATATCTAATGAAAATATTCAATTCAAGAAAGCAAATTTATGATGATCATCAACATATGAAAGTACATGTAAAAATTATAATATTTTCAAGAAACTAATCAAAAATTATAAATGCAGACTCAAGAACTTTCAACTCTCATCTAAGGCCATCTATGGGGCATAGGAGAGAATAATATCATGCTTTTAGTTTAGCCTTACATACCTTGAAATTTGATATTACAATTGAAATTTGATTAATACTAGCTTTGTTGGAGAAAAATCCTCGATCTCGGTAGTTTTTTTAGTGTGGAGGAACTTGGAAAGACATTCTTTGAAGAGGTTCTCTTTGATTCTTCAATTATTTTTATAATATTTAGAGTTCTTGATGAAGAACCCTAATTCTTTAAGAAGAAGAGTCGATAAATCCTTTCTTGGGATTCTTGAATTCGTTTCCTTGAAACCCTAGGTTATGATTTAAGATTCTATTAAAGATTCATGAATAGATGAAAAATTTTGGGTTGGATAGATTGAAATTTATGAAGAATAACTTACCTTGAGGATGCATCTTGAAACCTAATCCTAACTTGATGACTTTCTTGATGATTCTTTAGCGTTTATATTTAGGAGTAAAGGAGAGGTTTTGTTTATTATGACAATAGACATTTTATGCGTTTTGGGACATTAAATAGACCCCTAAAGGTTTTAGGATAAAAGTACTCTCAAAATAAAAGGAAAAAACTTCATTTATATCATCCGGAAAGGGTCCCTGTTGGATCCGTGAGGCGGAGCTATCGTGGATCTTCGGACAGCTCTATGGGCCTTATGTAAAATCGTCATAACTTTCTACTCTGAACTCTGGTTAAGGCAAAGTTGGATACGTAGGAAAGCTAACCCAAATAGCTTTGATTTGATATATTATGGGTCGCCTAATTCGTTATACTTTTGGAGATATGGTCAGTTGAAGCTGACCCTTCTATCAACTCATACGAAAACTTAGTCGGTAGAAATTCTTTGGACTTGACTCAATGCAAATGATCCCTTATATTCATTTTCTGAACTTAGGAGGTGTTGGGAGCTGACCAGAATACCCCTCAAATTAAAATGAAAATTTCACTTCGAAATGGCCCATTCCCCGACGCGGACGGGGTGCACACTAGTGTATTTTTTTCTTAAAATTTTTTGAACTAGTTTTCAATTTTCCATCGAACAATTTAAGAAAAACACAAGGCATATCCGCATCCCAGGTGCGTCGCGCCTTTGGCACGCACAACCTCTATAAATAGTTTTAGATCAAAAATTTATTTTTCGATTTGATGGCTCTAAAATTCGAATGAGACCAATTTTCCACTCAATTTTTTATGTTGATTGCATATCCAACCTTTGATTCATAAACGGAGCATGGGAATATGCATTACGCGTACATCTCTATTCTAGGGGGTATTTTAGTAATTCTATTGGACGTTATATATTCTTTTTGGTTTGTAGCCTCTGAGTTCACCACTAATCTTGTTGATACAAGTGAGCATGCTTTCTACTGATTCACCTTCCTTCATTTCGATCATTTCATATATATATGGACCAATAGACAGAAAATAGTTTCTTTGACTTTGTCAGATCCTTCATAGGTGACTTCCAATTTGTCTAACATTTCCTTGATGGTTTCACAACTGGAGATCTTTTCATATTCCTCTCCATTAGTAGCATTATAAAGAACATTTTTAGCCCTGGAGTTAATCTGAATGACTTCCATTTGCTCATTAGTATAACTCTCCAAACTAGGTATGACTGGAGCTTTGTTGCCTTTAGTGCTTGTTTGACCTTCAGTAGTTGGTTCGGCCACAGGAATGGGAATGTCACTTGTCTTAATAACTTTCCATACCTTCACACCTTAGGATTTTATGAATGTTTCCGTTCTTATTTTCCTGTGAGAGAAGTGTTTCCCATTGAAATTGGGAGGTCTAGTTTGAGAAGTTCCCTCTCGAAATAGTGCTTCAATTGTTTGTTGTTGTTTTGCCATGATCTTTTCTCACCTATGGTTAGACAAAATAAAGTAGTGCGGCTAGGCTTTGATATCAATTGAAAGTGCAAGGGGGGAGGGGGTGAATTGAATATTCTTCCTTAATTTAATTCAAAATTGTTAGATCAGATAGTCAACTAGCTTATGTAATAGTCAACTATGAACAATAAAATAGTTTGCAGAAAATTAAAATGCGTAAAAGGAAAATTCAACACTGGATGTTTTTATACTGGTACGGATTCAATGTGAATCCTAGGTCCAGTCCCCTTAGTTGCAAGAGATATCTCTTCAAGCCTTCGGAAAATGGTGGTTACAAAGGAATAGGAACTTAAATAAAAACTCTCAATATTTTTCTTGATACAATCTTCTCTTTCAATTTTTTTTTCTTTTCTCTCTTTTTCTTTTTCATAGTAAACTAAAGATTACAATTTGAATTGCTTAAAGATGAAGGGTTTCAAAGATAGTCTTGCAGTCAATAGGCTTGTATAAGCTTGAGATATCTTAGATGCCTCTTTTTATAGTAGAAAAGATTGCATCCTAAGGGAGTTTATCCTTGAATTGAGACTGTGATGAATCCTCTGTCCAAGAATACGATTGAAGGCTCTTGATAGAGAAATCTTCCCATTGATTTGAAGATCATGTGTCTTGATTTCTTCCTTGATTTTCTCTACTGATAGTGTCCTTCTTTATTTGATCTTGATTTGCTGATTTGGTACTGATATCTTCATTGCGTTTGTTAGGACATGATTGGATGTTGATTTCTCCTTTCCTTTTTCTTCTAGTAGATTGAGATCCTTTGTCACACCCCAACCTAGGGTCGTGACCAGTGCCCGATGGGAGATCCTATAGACATAATAACCTGCATTGCCTGATTTGCCCAACCGAGAAAATCTACCGAAATTTCGGCAGAGTTTCCTCTGTTTACTAACTAACCCTCATTATGCACAAACATAAATGCGGGCCGGCAAGGTCTCCGCTGCGGTCCTGCCGCCTAATAATCACATCATATATATATAATGTGGTCTCGCCGCCTGATCAAGTACAAGAAATACAGTAAACAGAGTATTAGAGTATCTCGCACATACCCATTGCCCACTAGTATCCACAGACCTCTAACATGTGTAGTGAACAGAACGTAAATCTATTTGTACATGTCTCAAATACAATGTAAGAACATAAAAACATAAGGGCTACCAAAACTGGCTCTTCATTCAACGAGGGCCAATGCAACTGAAGCTGAAGATCCTAAGTAGGAGTATCTCGCACCTGTTCGTCGGTACCTGCGGGCAT
>JAPFFP010042293.1:0-14259 GCA_026153255.1 Solanum medicagineum | reverse complement strand
TGATGTAATTATTGAACCATTCCCTCAAATTAATTCTGAGCCCGACTAAATGATTATCTTATATTATTTTGGAATGGTGATACGAGTTTATGCTTGAATGAGTTGGGGAAGATTGTCTTGATTGAGTATTCATTGTTATATTCTTTGTTGATGGGGTAAAATAAGTTCTTTGAAATGATGTTTGGGGAATGGGTCATATGCTTCTAATGTGAGTGTTTGCATGACCTGCTTTGATGTTATTAGGGCTATTTTTGACTTGTTTGTAGGGTCCATTTTGAGAGTGAAGTGTTTCAAGTACCTGTTGCTTCGTGCTACAAGAGTCTTCTACAACTCATAGATTAGCCTATGAGTCACAATTACATCTCATAGGAAGTAACAGTGACTTTGAAGTTCTTTGTACTAATCATACGAGACCCACCTATGGGTCACAAATTCCTCTATGAACTGTAGTTGGGGTTCATGGACTCATGCCTATTATAACTTTGGTCCCTGCCACCTCATACGAAACTAATCTACGACCTGTAGAGACATCTACAAGTCGTAACTGCATCTCATATGTAGTTCCAGTGTTTAATATTGTCATGGACCCCCAGTTTACAAGACCACGGTATGACTCGTAGTCCTAACTATGAGTTGTACCTGGCTCTTGTAACAATTGATTGCAACTGATCCAAGTTACCTTTTCTTATGTTTTTCTTTTTTTCTTGTCTTTCATTTGTTGATTGTTTTGAGCTAATTATGGTTTGCTTATGATTATTTTCAAGTATCATGGCCCCTAAAAGTAAGCTTGCAATAATTAAATCCTTCCAGACCAAACTTGTTCACGAGCCTTATGATACCGAGCACTCGGATGAAAATTAGATGAGGCTCTTAACGTTCATCTAGAACCGGAGGCCGAAGGTGCCTCAAACTAGCGCTGTTATAAGAGCTGCTCAAACTTAGGTTCGACATGACAGTCCTTCCTAGTGTAAGAGGAGGTCAATAGGGATGAGTCCGAGTAGAGTACACCATAGATGACTCCTTAAGGCATGAAGTCTAGTTCCAAAGAGGCCTCTTAGGTCAGAAAAGACGCACAGTCCTCGGTTGCCCTATTGACTTCTTCAACACCGAAACCTGTAATGCATTGATGGGGTATCGAGGGCCTATAGACAAAGTGGCAAGGGAAGACCATATGGTCGATTTATGAGGAGCCCCTATTGATTGATACTGGATTGAGCCATGTCCCAGGATTTGACGACGCTTTGACAAGATATGGGCTTAGGTTGTTGACTGCTAAGCTTGATCATTATTCTCCAGTCATGATGCGGGAATTTTATGTAGCCTATGTACCCACCATACTTTAAGATCTCCCCAAAGGGAAGAAACCTTTCAACCATCCTAGATTGATAGAGGTGTTAGTGAAAGGACAACGAGTCGATATATCGGATGATATGATCCGTCGAGTACTATTTGGTCCTACGTACACAAGCAGTAATTTGTACAACAGAGTTTGATTGTAGATTAAGATAGATCAACATAGCTATAATTGTGAAGAATACGACACAAAGGATAGAGCTTTTGAGATGGGTTGCCGGACAGATTGCTGAGCGTGGTCCAGAGTCTGCCTAGGTCACTTCCTATTCAAAGCCTATTGGGAAGGCTTCCCTCTCCTTCCCCATCATATTTTGGTGGGCCATTGTCAGATCTAGCATTTGACCGACTTTAACGTATATTGTGCTTACATTGGAGCGAGCAGTTTTGGTAGCCAACATCTTAGCTGGCTATGACATTGATTGGGCACGACTTATATCTGAGAAAATTCATATGCCAGTGCTCAAGAGGAGTACATGCATACCATTCCCAATATTGATCTATAAAGGTGGATATATCACTTTATATAGATCCTTTAGTTGCGGCCCTACACACTACAGATCTCAGCCTGATAAAGGCTGATGAGAACCCCGTGGTGCTTCAGAGGGCACAACCTCATCCCATGCCCGAGCCATTTATGACAAAGCTATAGGTTGAGTGTTCAACGACTGCCCCCACCACTACTCCCACATGCTACTACTCATGATAGACCCCAGCAGCTTGAGGCAGTCGGCATTAAGCGACGTCCCATTTCAGCTATAGCAGTGGCTTCTACATCATACTTTTTTACAACGGGTATGGTTTACATGTCCGTGATTTCTTTTCAGGCCATGGCGCAGAGGTTATCATATGTTGAGGCTCAGTTATCTCGGCTCATGCAGTAGATTAAGCCGTGGGTCTGGCAGACAGTTGAGGTCTCGGAGACTCGTTGCAAGGCACTCACCATTTCCATAATTAACCAGTGTATTGCTATGGTTAATGCCCGTATTGACGCCTTTGAGGACCGGGTACAAAAGAGACAAGCCAAGGCCCGGCCATAAGACTTGTCCGCCATTCGTGAGGAGTTAGCAAAGTTTAAGGTTGACTTGACTTCCTCATTAGCGACTCCAATTGTAGTTCCCGAGTCTAAACCTTTAGAGGAGCCACTATTTGATCTTTTTTCTTCGGAGGATTACCCACAGCCTGCTCACAGAAAGAGAACCATTGTTGTTGATGATGATACAGAGGAGCAGCAGGTGCGGCAGAAAACCTCCGAGATTGATGAGGAAGTGGCGGAGGATGAGCTAGGGCGAGTCTTGAGGGAATCAATAGAAGATGAATAGTGGAGACAATCCCAAGAGAAGAATAGACTGATGGATATTGGCTCATCCAGTACAGCTACAGTGCAGACTACACTATCGGAGGGAGATGATTAGAGGCAGCAAGAGACTTGTGCTTAGGCACCAAGATGTATGTGTTTTTTGACCCCTTGTATTTATTTTGATTTTGTTATTGAATATTGAGGATAATGTACATTTCTTTCGATGGGGTGTGGCTAGCTATGGACTAGGGTGAAGTCTGAGTAGCTTTCATTCGTTACCTACCCCAAATTTTGATTCCGAGGTTTTCTTACCTATATTCTGTTTTCTCATGGATATTTAATTTTTGTTGAACCGAAATGTGTAGGATGTCTTAGATAATATTTGTAGTATATAGTAGTTGAACTTATGGCATGTATCTTGTTTTTGATGTTTTATGAAATATTTTAAAAATTGGTACCCATCAAAATTTTTGAGTTGTTATATTGCAACCATGCATGTTTGAATGATTTTGCAATATTTGTTTCTAATTAAGTGAGGAAAATTTGATACATGAAGCACGATTTGTGAGTTTTTGTTGGCTATGTATGCAATGTCATGTGTGTGAGAGCTGATTTTGTCGTGTTCTTGCATTGTGTGCTAATTCAAAACTTACCCTGTTACTTTAAGTTGGACTGGAGATTGTATGGACTAGGAAGGGATCTTCAACCATTGTTCTTTGATATTAGTCCACTTTGACCTTAAATGACTAATAAAATGAGAAACTCATCCCTTGTTCCAAATATTTGAGTCTTACGTGTACCACTTCTTTCTTAACGCCTGAATAACCTAGCCTTGTTTAGTGAAATACATTGAGATTAGCCCTGGTCTATCCTTGAACACTGTGAACCTTGATTAGGAAAATATCCCAAGATAAGGGTGGCTGCAAAAAGTGGCCTTGGTTTGGGGAATAGATATTGTACACCTTGATATAGGCTAAAAGCCTAAGTTGAGGGTGGCTAAATAGGGGCAAAATAGCAAAAATGAGATGGTGAGTTGGAAATAGAAAGAAAAAGAGGAAAATCATTTATCGGGTGGAAGATAAAGAAAAGATATCTTAGAATGAGTTGAACAAGCAAAAGGATGTGTGAAAATGAGGCAAAGCTGAAAATGTGAAGAAAATACCCGGAAAAGCTTGAATATGAAGAAGACAGGGAGAATAAGGAGGAAATGATTGAGAGACACAAGGTGAAAGTATCAAAAAGTGTGGTTCAAGGTTCCTTCAGTCACTAATTGTCCAAAATGTCATACAAAAGCCCCATGATCCTACATTACAAGCTTATAAAGTCCTAAAATAATCCTAGCTTTGTTAGTCAAAAGTCCAGGCCATGAGTATACTGGCAAGCCTATGGTATTGGTCATCATGCATGATTGTCATATGTGAGAGTAAGTATGCTTGCACAGTCCCATGGTTAAATTCTGAAATCTTCATAGAGTGTTAAAAGGGACTGCTTTCTTGTGAGGGCATTTGCATTGCATTGTCAACATTTTACTTGTTCAGTGATTGTGGATTGTTGATATCCCTTGCTTGTCATAATTGTGTTGTCAAATGTATCAATATGATGTGGTGTGCTAAATAGCTACATGATCTTGTTTTGAAAAAGATGATATGGATACCTAAGTTGGATTTGAGTATGGTATATGTCATCGGGTTGGTTGTTATGTGTTGCTTTGCTATCTATTTAGATTGAGTCATCGCTTGAGGAAAAGCAACAATGCTAAGTTGAGGGTGTTGATGTGTTATTAAAATACAGTACATTTGATGCCTAAAAATTAGGATTTTATGTGTTCTCAATGCGAATTTTATCGTTTTTATGTGTTTTTATGTTTGTTTTTGTAGAAAATATAGATCAACTCAATTTTGGGAAAAGTTACAGACTTCTGCTGATTTTAGGACCTATGGAACCCTCTACGAGTCATAGTCCAATCTACGAATCATAGACATAGTCTTGTATATACTTCCAGTATTCAAAAGCAAAGTCTGAAAATGTGAAGTTCAGCTATACGAGCCCCTGTTACGAGTCGTAGTCCCTTCTACGAGTCATAAAGGATTGTGTCATAGCAAGTTCTAGTGTTGATCAAGATTGGATCAAGAAATGCAAGTGTGGACTACGAGAAGGCAGTAAGAGTCATAGAACAGACTATGACTCATAGAGGTGTATCATATCAGTGAAGTCCAAAAGGTAAAATGCTTACCACAAAAGCACGACTACGGCTCATAAGTCACACTACGAACCGTAAATATGAGTCGTAGCAGATGCCTATCAGATTTTCTAATTAATTTAGAGACTCATTTATAAATACTAAAAATAGTATATTATAGGTTCTTAGCAAAGTTTTTCATGGATTTGGAGAGAGTACACACAAAGAGACTTAGAGAGCACGAAAGTTTAGAGTTGTTTTTAGGGTTTATCTTTGGGGACTCAAATTTAGAGCTTAGAATCACTTGTGGATTCACTTCATCTTTCAATCTTGTGATTCTAAATACAAAATGGGTGTTATTGTTCTTCATTGTCTTTGGGTAAGTGATTAACTATGTTTTCTTCATTCATTGTTGATTTATTTACCCAAGTCATGAGTAGCTAAACCCACAACTTAGGATTGTGGGACCATGGCAATCTCACTTATAAAACCCGAATTATTTGCACTTCTTGAGTTGGGTATTTGTATGTACTAGTCATATTCGTTCATTCTACATGTTGTTTAATGGTGGCCAATATAAGACCCTGCCTAGTGTCATGATCCCGATCCAGGTATTGATGATAGGAAAAAGGAATGGTTAACAGAATTTGATGATGTGTTCTCGTCTAATAAAGTAAACCCGACCAAGGAGAGGTTGACTAAGAAAATGGGTAATGGTTAGTTTGGCACACTATGGATGTCGACCGAGCCCCATAGTGAAATTCGACCTTCACCTTTAGAAGAGGGTTGGAAGAACCTAAATTGCTGTCCTGCTTGCAATGTCCCAATTGAGGTTGTGTTATCGGAGGTTTTTAAGTTAGTGAATCATGGGGAACACATCTACCCAAGTTGTTCTCCAATTTGATTGTCTCTCCTTTTTGTTAGTTTAGTTTAATTTTCTGTAAATAATTACAAACCCCTCCACCCCCCTTTTAAAGAATCAAATAGTCGACACTTGAATTGATTATTGGTGAACCAAGTTGCTAAAGCACCGTATTCTCTATAGGATTCGACCTAAATTTTATTAGGTTTTTTTACTTTGACGATCAATTTGACCTTGAAATGGAGATGTATCTTAAGAATTCATCACAGTGCTATCGCTATGAGGTCTATAGTTCAGAAGCGAGAAGATCCTGATGCTTTCACCATACCCTGCACGATTAGAGATATAGAGTTTGCAAGGGCATTACGTGATCTAGCCGTCAAAATGAGTCTGATGCCTCTTGCAGTCTTTAAGAAGCTAGGATTAAGAGTCCCTACTGCGACGAGCATGTAAAAATTGATGGCAGATCGCACGGTGAAGAAGCTTTTGGGGATGCTATATGATGTGTTGGTTAAACTGGAGAAGTTTATATTTCCCACAAACTTTGTGATCTTTAATTGCGATGTTGATTTTGAATTCCCTATTATCTTAGGGAGGCTCTTCCTTGCCAATGGACGCACTTTGGTGGACATGGAGAAGGGCTACTCAAGCTTAGATTTGGGAAAGATTATGTCGTGTTCAACATCATGCAACGAAAGAGAATGCTTTGAGAGTGCTCCCTGTTACTGAGACTGTTAATAATATTGAACCAGAAGTACAAGTTGAGAAGCGATTGGATGTTAATACTTTGGAAGCAGTGCTGATGAACTTTGAGAGTGATTGCATCCCAGATAATGAGGAGACAGTAAATGCTCTGAGGGTGTCATATGGTTGCAGGCGCCAAACCAAGCTAGAGCTTGACTTTTAGAATTTGGAGCCGCCAGCTACAAAGCCCTGAATAGAAGAGCCACCGGTATTAGCATTGAAGGCCCATCAAGTGCATCAGAGATATGCATTTTGGGCAGCCAATAACACTATACCAGTTATAGTTGCGGCAGATTTATATGATGAGCAGGTTAGCAACCTTGTCATAGTGCATAAGCAGTTTAAGAAGGCCACTGGACGGACGACTGCAGATCTCATTGGTATCCTTCCCGGGATTCGCACACACAAAATTCAGTTGTTCAAGGACTACAAGCTAAGCATTTTTGCACCAAAGGCGCCTCAACCCTCCTATGTGGTTGTATGCATATAGATCATCAAGTGGTTGGATGCAGGAGTGATCTATTTGATTGCCGATGATGAATGAGTGAGTTCGGTTCAGTGTTCCAAATAAAGAGGTATCACAGTGGTACCTAATGCCAATAATGAGTGGATCCAAATGCAGCTAGTCACTAGATGAGTTTGATGCCCCTTCTAGTCTTTAGGAATCTAGGATGAGGAGCCCCTACTTGGATGAACATACGATTGTTAATGGTGGATTACACACTTAATAAGTCTGTGGGGATACTGTATAATGTGCTAGTTAAAGTGGAGAAGTTTATATTTCCCGCAGACTTTGTGATCTTGGATTGCGAGGTTGATTTTGAAGTCCCTATCTTCTTGGAGAGGCCCTTCCTAGCATCTGGACGCACTTTGGTGTACATGAAGAAGAGCTAAATCAATCTTAGATTTGGGAAAGATGAGGTCGTGATCAAGATCAGGCAACAAAAGAGAAAGATTGGAGAGTGCTCTCTGTATTGAGAGTGTTGATGATGTTGAAGAAGAAGTACCACTTGAGGTGCGATTGGGTGTTAATACTTTGGGAGCATTGTTGATGAACTTCGATAGTGATGGCATCCAGATTATGAGGAGACAGTGAATGCTCTAATGGTGTCGTATGGCCCTAGGCTCCAAACCAAGCTAGAGTTCGACTTGCAGATTCAGGAGTCGCCGCCTACAAAGCCCTTCTTAGAAGAGACACTGGTATGAGAGTTGAAGGACCTTCCAGCGCATCTAATATATGCATCCTGGGGAGCCAATAATACTATACAAGTTATAGTTGCAGCAGATTTGAATGATGAGCAGGTGAGAGACCTTGTCATGGTGCGTAAGCAGTTCAAGAAGGCAATTGGATGTACGATTGTGGATCTCATTGGTATCCTTCCTAGGATATGCACACACAAAATCCAGTTGTTCAAGGACTACAAGCTAAGCATTGAGCACCAAAGGCGCCTCAACCCTCCTATGTGGTTGTACGCAAGGAGATCATCAAGTGGTTGGCTGCAGGACTGATCTATCTAATTACCAATGGTGAAAGGGTGAATCCTGTTCAGTGTGTTCCAAAGAAAGGGGTATCATAGTGGTACGCAATGCCAACAATGAGTTGATCCCAATGCAGCTAATCACTAGATCGAGGGTATGCATATATTACAGAAAAATTAATGCTTCGATGGAAAAAGACCACTTCCATATGCTATTCATGGATCAGATGTTGGATCGAGTAGCTGGAAAGGGCTGGTACTGCTTCTTGATGGATTTTCAGGCTATAATTAGATCGTAATTGCTCCCAAAGATCAGGAGAAGATGACATTCACATGCCTATATGGCACCTTCGCATTCAAAAAGATGTCATTTGGGTTTTATAACTCCCCAGTGACATTCTAGAGGTGTAAGATGTCCATCTTCTCTGATATGGTGAAGGACACTATTGAAGTCTTCATAGATGGCTTTAGTGTGGCTGGAGACTTATTTCAAGACTTCTTGAAGCACATACATTCTGTCTTACAAAGATGCTAGGAAAACCATCTGGTGCTAAATTGGGAGAAGTGTCAGTTCATGGTGAAGGATGCATTGTGTTGGGACACAAAATATCAAGCAAAGGGATCAAGGTTGACAGAAATAATGCGGAGGTGATTGAGAAGCTTCAACCACCCATCTCAATTGAGGGTGTGAGGAGCTTCCTTGGGCATGCAGGATTCTACCAGAGGTTCATCAAAGACTTCTCCAAAATTGCATACCCCTTATGCATGTTGCTGGAGAAAAATGCTAACTTTGTGTTCGATGATGCGTGCCTCAAAGTCTTTGAATAATTGAACACGAGGTTGAGTTTAGCCCCAATAATTGTAGCTCCAAACTGGTCCAAGCCCTTTGAAATCATATGTGATGCAAGTGGGGTTGTGTTAGGTGTAGTATTGGGAAAACACCATGAGAAGAAATTATATCCCATATGAATTGCACTGTCACCGAGCAAGAGCTATTCGCAGTTGTCTTTACATTCAAGAAGTTCAGGTCATCTATGTTGGGGGCCAAAGAAGTGGTGCATATTGACCACTCAGCAGTAAGAAACTTGATGGCTAAGAAGGATGCAAAGACAATGTTGATGAGATGGATACTTCTCCTGCAGGAGTTCGACTCAATGTCATCGATAGCAAAGGAATAGAAAATCAGGTTTCAGATCACTTTTCTAAATTGAGAGATGGGGCAATGATAAAGTTTAATGATGGATTACAGATCAATGATTTGTTTCCAAATAAGAGAGCGTTGCAGCATCACATGACTTAATACCATGGTTTGCAGACTATGTAAACTACGTAATCAGTGATATTATGCAGCTCAATCTAAACATACATCAGCATTTGAAGTTCATGTCTGATATGAGGAAGTTCTTTTGGGATGACCCATAGTTGTTTTGTGTATGTGCAGATAGCATTATTCGTCGTTGTGTTCTTGAGATCTAAATCATGAGCATACTTGAAGCATGTCACTCGTCATTGGTGGATGGTAATCATATTGGAATTCGGACTGCCACAGGATCTTATAGTGTGGGTATTATTGGCACACCATCCACTGAGACACCTATGATTACACCAAAGCTTGTGATGGATGCCAAAGAGAAGGTGGTGCTTCCCGGAAACATGAGCTCCCTCTAAACCCCATTATGGTGATTGAGTTATTTAATGTAATGGTGATAGACTTCATGGGACTTGTTGTTAGCTTACACGGAAAGAAGTACATCTTTGTTATTGTGGATTATGTATCGAAGTACGTTGAGGTCGTGACTCTATCCAATAATGAGGGAAAAAGTGTCAGCTTTTTTGAAAAAGAACACTTTTCAAGGTTTGACACCCCTCGAGCAATCATCAGTGATGGAGGTTCTCACTTTTACAATAGGTTTTTCAAGGCTCTTCTTAAGAAGCATGGGGTGAAGCATCGGGTGGTGATGCCTTATCATCCACAGACGAGTTGTCGGGTGGAGGTGTATAATAGGGAAATTAAACATCTTCTATCCAAAATTGTAAATGCAAATCGAACAGATTGGTCACAGAAGCTAGATGACATATTATGGGCATACCAGAAATCATTTAAGACCCCTATAGGCATGTCTTCCTATCAACTTGTCTTCGGGAAGGCATGTCATTTGCCAGTAGAACTTGAGCATAAAACAATATGGATGCTGAAGAAGTTGAATCTGGACTGGAATGATAGAACAACCTCTAGGTTGAGCCAACTCAATGAGCTTGATGAGTTTAGATTGAAGGTATATGAGAGCTCAGCCTAGTAGTAACAAAGAATGAAGCTACAACATGATCATCGCATAGACAATCATCAATTACCACCAGGGGAATTGGTCCTGCTCTACAATTCAAGATTGAAATTCTTCCTTGGGAAGCTCAAACGAAGATGGATGAGACCCATTTTAGTAGCACATGTCTTTGATCATGAGGCTATTGAGTTGGAGAGAAGAAATGGAGGAACTTCTAAGGTAAATGGCCAAAGAGTCAAGCCATACCTTGGAAACGTGGAAGAGATTAAAACTGTGGATGAATGGGATCTTGAGGAAGTCTAAGTACTCAAGCCATTTACGTCATGCCGCAACAATAAACAAGGTGCTGCTTGAGAGGCAACCCAAGGTGGATACCTGCTCTTAGTCCCCCAGGTATGATATTTGACCCCTTTATGTTTTGTTTTGCTTTTATTATGTGCATTAGGGACAATGCACATCTTTTTTGATGGGGTTTGAGTAGTTATGGGCCTTAGTTAAGTCTAAGTAGTTGGGGTCCATAACTACCCCAATTTTTGATCCGGAGGTTTTCTTGCCTGTGGTCTTTTTCCCCATGGATATTTACTTTTCGTTTGAACCGGTATGTTTAGGTTGTATTTATACTATATAGTACTAATATTTGTGGCGTATAGCATGTTTTTGTGATTTGTTTTGAAAAATCATACCCACCAAAACTTTTGATTAGTAGCCTAGGTAGCAACCATGCATGTTTAGGTGTGTAACAATGTTTGTTTTGATAAGTGAGGATAATTGAGATGAAAAGTATGATTTGAGAGTCTTTAGTTGATAATATATGCATTGCCAACATTAGTTTTTCGATAAGAAAGGTTTTTCATTTTTAGGCTATTTTATATTGTTTAAACCTTGGATCAAGGGCAAATTGAAGATATAGACTCAGCGAAGTATGAAGAATATCATATGGGCTTTGTTTTGAAATTTTACTATGGGCCAGCTTTTTGGCCCAAAAACTGACGTAAGCCCATTTTCTATGATTGTCAATCAAAATGATCATAATAAAGTTGTGATTTTGTTTTTGATAACGTGGTAGAGTGTGGAGGCTATTACTTGGAACACAACTTTGTGATTTCAATCATTACTTTGTGATTTCTTATGAAGAGTTTGGAATTTCCTAATCTTAAATTCATCTTTTTAAGTACTCAATTATGTTATTCCATATCATGATTCTTGAATCTGCAATGATTATGCATAGCTAAATCCACAACTAGGGTTGTGGGAAGCATGAAGAACTAACAAAGTAAAACTGAATAATTCATAATTCCTGGAAAGTGTGCATGAATGTATTAATTAATCTTCATCTGGATTGATTTTTAACGGTGGCCAACATTAGAACTCTTTTTGTTCTTACTGACTAGATCAAGGTAGTAATAAAAGGAAAAAGAGATTAATTAACAAGATAAGATCGATTTCTTCTCGTCTAATCAACCAAACTGGATCAAGGAGAGGTTGTACTAGGACAAGAGGTAAGGGTTAGTAATGTCACACTACGAGGATGGATCAAATCACGCAGTGAAATTTACCTCTCACCTGGATCAAAGGATTTGGTAAACTTAACTAACTATTTTACATGCAACACACTAGAAAAGATTATGGTATCTGGTAATACTAAGTTAGGGAATCATGGGGAACACAATACCCTAGTTACTCTTGTCACTGATTCACAACACTTGTTCTAGTTTAGGTTCACTTTCTATAAATTACCAACCCCTCTCCCTGTTTCGGGAGATAAGTAGGTTACTTAACTCGAATTGCTTGAAATTACTCTGAGTCTACCATATTACCTGTGGGATTTCCCTAACGTTAGTTAGGTTATTTACCTTGACAACGATCGCTTTAACCTTCAAAAAGGAGGTGTACCTTAGGCGACATCAAGATTTTGGCACCAGTGCGGAGAATACGACTAAACTGGTTTAATTTGAGTAGGAATTTATCCTTATAATTCCTCATTTTACATTTTTGTTGTTTTTTTTTAGTTTTATCATGTAGGTGTAGTGTATGGACAAGACTCGAAGTTGAGGTAGACCCTTGAATCCATTTGATCCTTCGATCCAAAAGATTCTAAGAATAATGGCCTAGAACAACGTAAATAATGCTGCAAATGATGAAGTGAATGTAGCATTGAACCTGAATAATAATAATAATAACCCACCTCCATTTGAGGATGTTAATCCACCACCACAGGATCTTCAAGTCGTGGCTCATACATGGAATCAATACTGGCTTGATCCTATGGCGATGGATATCACTGGAGCTATTGTGTTACCACTACTATCTGATTACACAAAGTTCATTGTTTCGAGTGAATTACTTTAAATGTTGTAGAATCACAGGTTGTTCACGCGCCTACCATTAGAGGATCCGCATAAACATCCACACAATGTTGTTTTTCTTTGTAAGAGTATGATGGGAAGCAAGAATTTGTCTATGGATATCATTGGGCTCTGTGTCTTCCCATGTTGTCTAACAAATGATGCAATGCTATGCTTAATCGAGCTCCCACTGAGTTCAGTTACTAGCTGAGCTGAACTACAGAAGGCCTTTTTGGAGAGGTTCTTTCCAAGGTCAAAGAAGCTGAAGTTGAAGGATCATATCAACAACATCAAGTAATTTCCTAGTAATTCGATTAGCTTCACGTGGGAGAGGTTTACAAAGTGCCTGAAAAGCATCCCTGACCACAAGATCATGGATGATGACTTAGTGGAGATCATTTATTGATCCCTGGATGAGAATAGCCAAGTTGTTGCAGACACTATCATGGGGAGGCTTATTTCTAGATCGTCCATTTTCGAGTTATTGCTAAAAGGTCAGAAACAGTGGTCAAGACAAATCGTGCATAAGGGACACTAGACAAATCAACTACTAAGAGCTCATTTGTAGTGAGTACTAGTTTGGCACAAGCAAAGATAAATGCGAATATGATGCAAGAGCTTGCTCGGATTAGTACCAATATGGATTTGTTGATGAAGCAAAATCAAGAATGTGTGAATGCAGTAGCTCATCAGCCTTCATGATCACCCACGTAGGAGGAGGCTTACTATAAGAAGGATCTCTTGCTTCATCACTGATAAGATTGCGGGTTTCCGAACCAACACCTAGGGTCCAATCAAGAGTAATGGCACCAAGATGAAGGAAATCAAGGTCGAAACTTTAACAGGGATGGCACCTTCAGAGAGAACAACTGAGGAGGCTACTATGATAGGAATAGGAGCTAGGATAGAGATGATGATTGGGGAAGCAGAGATGGTTATAGGAATGGTCCGTATCTGCCACCACATAACCGAGATTTAGGTATTAGTAGCTCTCAAGTTGAGGAGATGTTTGATCCACTGTTGAAGAAGGCTAATGCTCAGGACGATACCTTGCAGGGGATGAAATTTGATATGTCCAGTATTAATCTAAAAATTGTCTCATTCTATTACCATCAAGCAGCTGGAGCAATAGTTCGATCAGATGTCGAGTCAATTGAACTAGTGCTAGAAAAATGCATTACCCAGTAACATAGATCAGAATCCTAAGAATGAGGGGCAATGTATGGCAATGGCTACATATTGTGGCAAATAGACCATTGACCCTCTAATGTTAGTTGATAATGATGACATTCCTGAGGAGATGTTCAGAGTAGAGATGCAGGGATCGGTGATTCTCGTACAGAGGATGGGGTAACTAATGCAGCGATGATGCCACAAAACTTGAAGACCATTTCTAGACCTCCGCTTCTTTTCCCTCAAAGACTCAAAAACAAGGCAGAGGAAGGAAAATTTCAGCACTTCATCTCCATGTTGAAGCGACTCTCCATCAACATCCCTCTCATTGAAGCATTACAGAAGATGATTGGGTATGCAAAGTTCATGAAGGAATTGGTCACAAAGAAGTAGAATGTGAGCCAAGAGCTTCAACATTGCAGTGTGATAGCTACAAGGTCCTTAGTAAAGAAGTGAGAAGATCTCAGAGCATTCACCATACCTTACACCATCAGAGAGGCCGAGTACACAAGGACATTATGTGATCTAGGTACAAGCACAAATCTG
>JAPFFP010042292.1:0-14259 GCA_026153255.1 Solanum medicagineum | reverse complement strand
AATTGACGCTACTTTGACCAATCCATATCATGATTTATTCACATATAATTAGTATATGTAAAATGTGGGGTGTTACAGTAATCAAGCTCTCTATGTCATGCCGCCATAGTAAATTAAGAATTGCTTGGGAGCCAACCAATGTGGACCCTGGCGCGTTGGAGCCCAAGTATGTTTTTGACCCCTTATGATTTATTTTTGATTGACATTGTGCACCGGGGACAAAGCACCTATTTTTCGATGGGGTGTGTGTAGTTATGGGTCTCACTGAAGTCTAAGTAGCTTATGGTCAATGACTAACTAAATTTTTGATCTCTGGATTTTCTTGCTTGTGTTCCTTTTCCCTGTGGATATTTGATTTCTGTTTACTAACATGTTTAGGATGCTTAGATAATATTTTAAGCATATACTACCTATACTGGTGGCATATAGCATATTTTTAAGTTTTGTTTGAAAAATGATACCACAAAAAATTTTGATTAAATAGTTTGATAGTAACCATGCATGTTTAGGTGTCTGACAATATTTGTTATGATAAGTGAGGGTACATTGAGATAGAAAGTATGATCTGTGAATCCTTTGTTGATAATGTATACAGTGCCATGTGTGTGTGAGGTTTTTTGATAAATTCACTTACTTTGCGCTGATTCAGAACTTGACCTGTTACTCTAAGTTAGATTGTAGATTAATATGATTAGGAAACGATCTTAGGCCATTGTTCTTAAATAGTCCACTCTAGCCTAAATATTACCAACCAAATTTATGGTATATCCCTTGATCCAAATTTTTTAGCCTTGTCTAGTGAAAATCCTAAAATTGTCACTAGTCTTTCTTTAACATTGTGTACCTTGGCTGAGGAAAAAAGACTAGGTTGAGGGCGGCTACAAAATGTGGCCCGAGTTCAGACGATGAATATTGTGTGCCTCAACATAGGCTGAGTGTCACGACCCAAGCCTAAGGCCTAGGCGTGACACGGGAATGAGGAACCCGAAGGAACCCTAAACAAGCCTCTTAGCATATCATTCACATATCCTTGGTCACAAAAGAAAAATAAATCACAAGTGACATTTATAAACAAGGGATACAGGACTAACAGAAGTCTTTCATGGTAATAATAGCATAAGGAAAGTTAAGCTCATTAATACAAACCAACTTGATGTCCAACAACACCTTACTAGCAGATGGAGGGGGTCAAGACATATCTTGAGCTCACCTTCATAGATAAGTATCCAAAAATGTAAGGTAAAGTCTTAACATAGGCATGAAAGGAAACAGCTATTGTCCCATGATTTGAGGACTCACCAAAAGGTTTCTTCAAAAAACCGAACTAGTCACGTCGAGGAGGATAATCAATAGGAGCTCCGATCCCAACATGGTAATATCATGTAGGTATAGAGTATGCGTTAGTACTTGGAATGTACTACGTACGCGAGGTGAAATGCAACAAAGACATAAGCCATAGTAATTGAAATGCATAATTATAGACAATAGATGTAATCTCAATATGCCATGTATGACCAATGCTTGTAATAAAATATGCATGTAAACATTCAACTTGCATAATATAGCATATATATGTGTGAGGAGACCTTAACCAACATATAAGACCAAGAGAACTACTACTTTGAATCTTGATGCATGACACCCCACCGAAGAAGGTGTGGTCTACTTGCCAAGGTAAACCAAACTTGACCTCTCTTTTTGGGTAACTTGACCTAGATGGATCCACTAGTAATCCCTTTTAGGGAAATAATATTATCCTACGGTGGCACATAGTTTAGAAACTAAGATTTTATATAAGGACTCCTTGAGTCGAGCCCCCACCTTAAACCTCAATTAGTGCTAAGTCGAATCCCATGGAACACTTGAAAAAATTATAGATTTAACGATAACATGAATATATTGTAAAGTCTTGATAACTTGGCATGAGTAGCTCATTTTATACGTGACCCCTACATGGGCATATAACTTATACTAGAGGATAGAAAACAATACTTCAACTTGACCCCTCCTAGTAGGTATTGCATTTCACTTAATGGTAGAAACTTGTGACATGCTTGACCCTTACTAGTGAGCTTAACTTGAACATGAGGGTAAAATAGTAATCATGCTTGACCCTTCAACTAGACATAATTGGGTCACAAGAGGGTAGAATTATATAATAAGGGCTCAACTTGTCAGTTATAAATCATAGAAACCTTTCATGAGTTTAATACATGTTTGGGAGCCTTTAATTATCATGTAATCGCTTGACTTGCAAATCATGCAATATTTAATCTTCAACTTGAAAATCCTTGTCATGTAGTTTAATCAAACATGATGGGTATTTGTAAACGTGTAAAAACCATGCAATTTATAGAGTAATAACCATTAGAGAGTAAAATCACCCATTTTAAAGTCATGCAACCAACCCACCGTCATTGTAGTAAAACACTTAATTTCGGTTTCATGAAATCCATCTCAAAAGTTCACAATGTTTTATAGTTCTCATAGCTCATACCATGTGTAATCTCAATAGACATAAATTAACTCATGGAATAAGCTTAAAATGGATTTTTATGCATAATCAATCAATACTTGATAAAAACCCTAACATAATTCACATTTATAATGCATAATAAGAGATATCTATAAAGAATACAACTTGAAATCATGATGTTTTCACCAAAAGAGAAGGTTGGGCTCCTTGGGTGAAAGGACCCATGGATGAATACCCACATACTTAAAGATTCAAATTCTTGAAGCAAAAGTTGAGGAAGGCTTGAGAATTGACTTGGGTTCTTCGAATCCAAAGCTTGTTCTTGAAATTATTGTAATTGATATTGTATTAGGAGGATTTTGGGATTGTTTCTTGAGAGTTTGAAGATGAGAAATGGCTAAGTAAAGAGGTATTAACATTTAAATAGGCGTTGGGTTATTACCCAAGTGCCCTTGGATGAACCAAGAAAACTGGGGAAAATTTTGCACTTATCCGTGCCCTAGGCGCGACACGGACCAGGCACGCATGCCATGATACACTATGGCGCGCCCCAG
Organism: Solanum medicagineum; assembly: GCA_026153255.1. Taxonomy (NCBI): domain Eukaryota; kingdom Viridiplantae; phylum Streptophyta; class Magnoliopsida; order Solanales; family Solanaceae; genus Solanum; species Solanum medicagineum. The sequence goes on along the minus strand of JAPFFP010042292.1, from coordinate 11,229 downwards.
GTGCATCGCGGCCTGGACATGCAGGCCACTGGAAATTTTTCCCATTGCAAAAATAATTTTTTGGCACGGGTCTTTTAAAATTCGAGGGCTACACTTTTCCCACTCAAGTTTTCCCCCTGAATGAGAACATGAAGTTAGATTTTCGAAATAATGCATGGATTTTGAGATATGCAAGAAATACACATATAAGGAATTTCGAAGCACATCAAGGGTATTACAATATCTCCCCCTTGGGAACATTCATCCCCAAATGTCAAAGAAACATCCATTAAAGAAGTAATCATGAGACTTCCAGCCCGACATGAATGCAAGAAATGCACTGAAACATTATTTTCATAAAGTTTAAAACATATAGGCATCTAAATTATCAGAACTTGCCACCATGAACATTTATGCATACAAAAATGACATGAGGGCTGAAAATCAAGATATGAACTCATGGCTAGTACTTAATTTATTACCTTAGGCTTGAGTAGAATGAAAGAGTTATAGATATTGTTTCTTCATTTCCGCTTTGGCTTCCCATGTGGTACTATCAACTTGTTGATTCCTCTAAAGAACTTTAACGGATGATACATATTTGTTTATCAACCTTTTCACTTGCCTATCCAAAATCTCCACCGGGACCTCCTCATAGGTCAAATTAGCTTCCACAATACCCACAACTTCTAAGGGAACTATAGCACTTGAGTCACCAACACACTTCCTCAACATAGATACATGGAAGAAAGGATGATCCATACTTGTGACACACTTTAACTTTATGATCTTGTGTATCCATGTTTCAAGACTCAGTTGGTTAGGTTTGGGGTATACTAGATTCATGGGAGACTCCTAGTACCTAAACGAGTTCAAGACTTACTTCCAAGTTGATTTTTGGGTGTTGTTTCATATAAGGGTCAATTTTAATCTAGCATAACTCTTAGCACATTTGGAACTGGGTGGCCTACGACATTTACAATGAAATTCCTCTAAGTTAGCTTTGCAACCCACTTTGTTTCACTTCATTTTGACGTTGGATGAAGGAGTTACGACCGTTTTCCTGAGACCCTCCCATGCAGTGAAGCCCCATGGGAACCCATACAGGTAGTGTGGTCTTGTACGACTCGTGTGAAGGGGTACTGGCCGTGACCCCAGGATGTGTGGTAGATAAGAAAATTTTCTTATCTAAGTTAGGTGGGACGGACCAGTACATGGTCCATGTAACGCTACATGGTCAGTGACGAGATGTAAATTTTTTCAAGTTTTCCAACTTCAATGTTTTTCACTAAAGCACTTCACGCGGGTACTACACATGACCCGTGGAGTGCCACATGGCCGGTGAAGTCTCTAGTGAGATGACACTTTGCCATTTTTTGCATCCGTTCACAAATGGTATTTTCGTAAATGCAAATTATCCTAATGACCCTTTTTGACTTTTTAGGCTATTTTAACCCTCCTAGAAGACCTAAACTCTAACCTTAAGGACCGAGCTTCATTACTCTCATCTCAATCACACTCTCAAATACTCTCAAGAATCTTCATCAAGCTATAATTAAATTTCAAGGAAATCTAAGAACAAGATTGGATCCCAAGATCATTTCCAAGTCTCTATTCTTCCTAATCTCAATTTCAAACAACTCTAGACATAAGGTATGTGGTGTTGAACCATTGGGTCCTTCAATCTATGGTGCCTAAACCCTATTTTGATTGATATTACATGATTTAAAGTTAATTTTACATGTTGGTCTTGTATATTGAAAAATTTACTGCACAATGACTTTAGTTCATGAAATTATGGTTATTTTAGCATGTGTCAAGCCTCAAATCTTGGATCTAATGTCAGAATTGATGAGGGGTTTTGATATTAATATCTTAGGGTTTTTTTAAGGTATTAATTAATGGATTTTCCACTAATTTTCCTGCATGATTTTATCTCTAAATTGCATGCTCTTTTAACCCCATTACACACTCCCAAGGTGTTTGATAAAACGTCCGGTCATGCTTTCTTGAGAAATTGAATGTCCAAAGCATGTGATATGATATGAATGATGTTATGATGATGAAATGAGCTTATGTACATTATTATTCCTACATGAGTGTTGCACTCGAGCTTATGATGAATCCTATATAAAGTGTTGCACTAGACCATGCCCAATCCTAGGGGATAAGAATCTGGGTAACTATGTGAGGGGTTTATACTTCACCACCTAGGATCATTGGGGTGTGACCATCATCAACCGAGTTGGGGGTTTGTACTCATCAGCCATGTGAGGGGTTTATACCTTGCCACCTATGATGATTGGGGTGTGACCAACATCAACCATCTGAGAGGTTTATACCTCACCACCTAGGATGATTGGGACAGGACCATCATCAACCAACCAAGGTTGGAAAGCTAGCTTGGTCTCTTCTTCGCATATGATATTTTATACATGATTTACTCAAGCATGTTTTACTCTAGCATTGATCATACATACCATATTACTATATTATGCCTCTTGTCTATTGATACACATTTTGGTTATGATGCCTATTCGTTGTTGCATTGCATCCCGCATACTTAGATATTCAAATGTACTAACACATACTCTTTCTTACATTATGTCACCATATAGGAATCGATGCTTGAGTTGATCCTCCTCCTCCACGTGGTTAGGCGGTATTATTCCAAGCTTATTGGTGAATCCTCCATTTCAGGGACCTTAGTCTATGTTGGTATTAACTATGTATTAAGATTCACTCTACTTTATCATTTACTTATGACTATAAGGGTGAGCCCGGTTGTATGTCTTGGCCCCCGTTGTTATCTATGTAGTAGAGGTGTTGTTGGACAAAGCTATGTATTTATGCCATGAGTTTATTCTATTATCTCTTGACTCTATGTTATGACAAGTCCTCCCTTAGCCCCTTTTTCCCTTATTTCTATTCTTCAAATGTCATTTAATTGCTCCGTGACCAAGGATGTGTAATGATATGCTATGTGGCTTGTTTGGGGTTCCTTCGGGTTTCCCATTCGCCAGTCACGTCTAGACTCGAGTCTTTGGTTGTGACAAAGATGGTATCAGAGTACTAGGTTGATAGATCCTCGGAGTCTAACATACCACATCGATTCGAGTCCTATTTATGGTTGTGAAGCGCGACATGACTATGGATAGGAGACTATTAGGTGTTGTAGGAAATGTTTCCCTTCTTCATGTCCTAACTTATGCTATAGAGTGGTGGTAAGGATTTACACCTAACAATTGTTCTTTGCTATGCTAGATCATACCGAATACTAGAGGAACACGATCCCAAACTCCCGAGGAGCAACCTACCAATGGTGAATTCTAGGATGCTCTTATTATGCTTAACCAAGTGATGGCCAACCAAGTCCAACAAGGGGCCCAAGCCCCTCATGCTACTACCCCGGGAGCTAGGTTAAGGGACTTCATCAGGATGAATCCTCCAGTTTTCCATGGGTCAAAGGTAGATGAAGATCCACAAGAATTTATCAATGAAATCTACAAAATTTTGTCTATCATGGATGTTGGACCAAATGAAAAAGAAGAGTTGGTGGCATACCAACTCAAAGGGGTGGCTCAAATTTTGTTTTATCAATGGAAGGGTGAGAAGGGTAATGGCTATGTGGTGCTTTGGGAGGAATTCAAGTCGGCCTTCCTTAATTGGTTCTTGCCTCTTAAGTTTAGGGAAGAAAATTGACTGACTTTATGAACTTTAAACAAGGTTGTATGAGTGTGACGGAGTATGCCCTCAAATTTAATCAACTTTAAATGTATGCGCCTCTCTTGGTGGCCGATCCTAGGTCAAGGATGAATAATTTTATTATGGGGGTTTCCGACTTGGTAAGTGAAGAATGCCAGTTCACTTTGCTTATTAGTTATATGGACTTACCTCGTTTGATGACCTATGCAAAGCAAATGGAAGAAGAGAAGTGGAGAAAGAGGAGGGGCCATGAGGCCAAGAGGGGCCGGTTTGGGGATAAGTTTCAAAGAGGTGCTAGATTTCACCAAGCCCAAGGGTCTTCCCATACTACTAATAGGGGATTTACCAATTACTTCCCTAGGACTCAAGGTGTGGGTGGAGTGGCTCCTATAGAGGTGTGTCCTAAATGTGGAAGGAAGCATGGAGATCCGTGATTGAAGGTGTATAGTGCATTCTTTGAATGTAGGTTGCTTGGTCACAAGAAAGTAGATTGTCCAAGAAGCCGTGGTAAGGACCGAAGTGAAAATGCGGTTCCATTGGGTAGAGGTGGCCCCCAAGGTGGTGCCCTAAGGTACAACCAGTTTTATGCTCGACATGGGAGGCAAGGGGTTGGTGAGGTTCCCGACGTTGTTATCGATATGTTGAAAATTTTTTATCTTGATGTATATACTTTGATTGATCCAGGTGCCACCCTTTCCTTTGTTACCCCCTTGGTTGCTAGAAGGTTCAATGTTGAGTCGGAGTTGTTGCATGAGTCTTATTAGGTGTCTACTCCTTTAGGTGCATCAATTATTTCTAGGAAAGTTTATAGAAATTGTCCGATTTGCATCTTGCGTAAAATCTTACCTTGGGATCTTATCGAATTAAATATGGTTGATTTTGATATTTTTCTTGGGATGGATTGGTTGCATGCATACTATGCTTCTATTTGTAGAACCCATATGGTAAAGTTTCACTTCCCAAATGAATCTTCCCTTATGTGGGAAAGTCATGACGTGGTTGTAAAATGTAGATTCATTTAATGGATTAAAGCCCATAGGTTGATTTCCAAGGGGTGTATGTATCATCTTGTGAGAGTCAAAGATGTGGAGTCCAAACTCCCTTCCAAAGAGTCGGTTCCGGTTGTAAATGAGTTTCTTGATGTCTTGCTAAATGACCTTCCTGATGTCCCTCCCGAAAGGGAGATAGATTTTGGCATAGATCTCTTTCCCGACACTCAACCTATCTCCATTCCCCCTTATCGCATGGCACTGGCAGGGTTGATGGAGTTAAATGAGCAATTGAAGGATTTGTTGGAGAAGGGATTTATTAGGCCTAGCCAATCACCTTGGGGTGCGCCGATGTTGTTCGTAAAGAAGAAGGATAGGTCACTTAGAATGTGCATTGAGTACCGGCAACTCAATAGGGTCACTATGAAGAATAGGTATCCTCTTCCAAGGATTGATGACTTGTTTGACCAATTGCAAGGGGTGATCTTTTTCTCTAAGTTTGATCTTCTGTCTGGGTATCACCAAGTGAAGGTAAGGGAGTGTGATATTTCTAAGACGGCCTTCCGAACTAGATATGGGCATTATGAATTCGTGCTGATCTCTTTTGGGTTAACCAATGCACCGGCCATGTTCATGGACTTGATGAATAGTGTCTTCAAAACCTATCTTGATTCCTTTGTTGTGGTCTTCATTGATGATATTTTGTTCTATTCACAGAGTAGGGAGGAGCTTATGGAGCATTTTGAGGGTTGTTTCACAAAGATTGCGGTAAGAGAAATTGTATGCTAAATATGAAAATCGTGAATTTTTGTTAAAGGAGGTTGCATTCTTGTGTCATGTGATGTCGAGGGATGGTATAAAAGTGGATCCTAAGAAACCTGATGTGATTAGGAATCGGCCTAGACTATTGACCCTGTCGGATATAAGGAGCTTCTTTGGCCTTACGGGTTACTATAGAAGATTTGTGTATGGGTTCTCCTCCATTGCTTCCCCTATGACAAAATTGACTCACAAGAAGGTTAAGTTTGTATGGACCAATGACTGTGAAGAAAGCTTCCAAACATTGAAAGATAGACTTGTGTCCAGTCCTATATTGTCACTATCAGATGATCTTGAGGGTTTTGTCATGTATTATGATGCATCTAGGGTTGGTTTGGGTTGTGTGCTTATGCAAAATGGTAAGGTCATAGCCTATGATTCTAGGCAACTCAAAGTGCATGAAAATAATTACCCTTCCCATGATCTTGAATTGGCTGCCATGGTGGTTGCATTAAAGATTTGGCATTACTATTTCTATGGAGTGCATGTTGATGTCGTCACCGATCATAAGAGTCTCCAATATGTCTCACTCAAAAAGATCTCAACTTGAGGCAAAGAAGGTGGCTAAAACTTCTTAAGGACTATGACATAAGTGTGCATTACCACCCGGGTAAGGTAAATGTTGTGGCGGATGCGTTGAGTCGGGTGTCTATGGGTAGCCTAGCTCATGTGGATAGTGGTGATAGGGAGATGGCTAGGGAGGTGCATAGATTGGCTATGTTAGGGGTGAGGTGGGAAGATGTGGGTAGTGGTGTTGTTGTGGTTGATGGTTCTAAATCTTCATTGGTTGATAAGGTGATAGCAAAACAAGATCTATACTCCTCCTTGCTTGAGTTGAAGGCTTTGGTGAAAGAGGGCAAGATAGAGGTTTTCTCCCAAGGAGGAGATGGGCACTTAGATACCAAGGTAGGTTATGCGTGCCTTGTGTTGATGGTTTGGGGGAGAATTCTTGATGAAGCCCATATTTCCTCTTATTCTAACCACCCCGGTTCCGCCAAAATTTGTAGAGACTGGAGGGATGTCTATTAGTGGGGAGGCATGAAGGGGGACATTGCCAAATTCGTTTTCGGTTGCCGTAGTTGTCAACAAGTCAAAGTAAAACATCAAAAGTCGGGTGGCCTAACCCAAGATATAGAGATTCCTACATGGAAGTGGGAGAGTATTAATATGGATTTTGTGGTTGGATTGCCCAAGACTAGAAGAGGTTTTGATTCCATATGGCTGGTGGTTGACAAGATGACGAAATCGGATCATTTTCTACGTGTTAAGACCACATTCAGGGCCGAAGAGTATGCAAGGTTGTACATCCATGAGCTGGTAAGGTTACATGGGGTTCCTTTATCCATCATATCTGATCGGGGTGCACAATTCACTTCACACTTCTGGAGGTCTTTTCGATGGGGTCTTGGTACAAACGTTCACCTTAGTACGACCTTTAATCCCCAAATGGATGGCGAAGCCACAAGAACCATTCAAACCCTTGAAGATATGCTTAGGGCATGTGTATTAGAGCTTAGAGGTAGTTGGGATGACTATCTCCCTTTGATTGAATTTGCATACAACAATAGCTATCACTCGAGCATTGGTATGGTCCCTTTTGAGGGTCTTTATGGGAGGCGATGTAGATCACTGGTTGGTTGGTTTGAGGTTGGATAGTTGTCCTTATTTGGATCGGATCTAGTTATGGATGCTCTTAAGAAAGTTAGAATGATTAGGGAAAGGTTAAGACTGGTCTAAAGTCGTAAAAAATTATATGTCGATGTAGAAGAAGAGACCTTGAATTCAAAGTGGGTCATTGGGTTTATTTGAAGGTTGCTCCAATGAAAGGTGTGGTCCATTTCAGTAAAAAGGGGAATTTGAGCCCAAGGTATGTTGGTCCTTATGAGGTCTTGAAGAGAGTTGGCAAGGGAGCTTATGAGTTAAAGCTGCCTAGTGAAATGAACTTGGTTCATCCGATGTTCCATATCAATATGTTGAGGAAGTGTGTGCGTGACCCTAATGCCATTGTGCCTCTTGAGGTGGTGGATGTTGTTGATCATTACTTGACTTATGAGGAGGTGTAGATCCGGATTCTATATAGGCATGTGTAAAGATTAAGGAACATAGAGGTGACATCCGTTCAGGTCCTTTAGAGGAACGAACAAGTCGAAAGCGCTACATGGGAGGTCGAAGCGAATATGCAAAAATGATACACTTATCTTTGCCACTCCACACATGCCTAAGGTACTAATCATAAGTCCCCTATGCGATTTCAAGTCTTAATTTCTGGCCTTAAGCCATTGCATGCATTCATGTTTATGTGGGCAAGGTTTTATGGTAAATTTTGATGTTCATGTTGAGACCTTTTTGAAAATAATGTCTAGATACATTTGTTGCATCCATATATGGCTAAAAATGTTCATGGTAACCCTCCTTGTGTACATTTCTTTTACATTCGGGGATAAATTATAATGCCCAACATCTTACAATACTAGTACTATGCAAATGAAACATGATATGGTTTGGTCAAATTAGCGCCCATTTTTAAAAGTGCTTGAATCTCATGTTATAGGGCGATATGTGCATCTAACGCTTAAAAGGGTCCAGTGTATACATGTTTTGTGTCAAATCGAGGAGATCACGGCCCTAAACAAAGTGAGAGAATTGAGGTGCTTGTAGGACTAAGAAGCTAGCAGGTGAGTCACCTACTTGCTTAGCTTAAATTTGCTAGCTAAACAGAGACGAGGCCCAACGTCGAATTGGTCCAAGTCCAATTATGAATAATGTTCATGATAAGGGTGTAACTTTATCTCATGTATTAGCATCATAACTGTACTACATTTTCATCCCAATAAGGATATTAAAAGAGCCCAAAGACATCACAATTTCTTTAGTAAGTTAGGCTCAACTAACCAAGAGAGAAGCCAAAAATGGGCAGCAAAGGCCCATCAATTTGGAGCCCCTTAAGGCCCAAGTGAAAGGGGAAAAATGGTACTTCAATTACTTGATAAAATAAGTCCTAAAAGGTAAAAGAAAGTCAGCCAAATTAATCCTTCAAAAAGGGGTTATAAGCAACAAATTTAATTCATTCTTAGACTTGAAAAATTTCAGCTTTCACAAAACTTCATTGTTCTTCTTTCTTGACTTTGTAAAGCAGCCAAAGGAAGCTTTAGGATTCTTAAGGAGGCTCCCAAACTTGAGGAAAAGGTAAGTGATTATAGTTGTGTGTTTATTAAGGTTTCTTCATGAAAACCAAGAGACTATGTCAGTGAGGTATATGCTGAAAAATTTGGACAGCATGTGTCCTAAAGATTGTTATGAAATTTTCTTGTTATTCAAGAGGATTTTCTCTTCATGGTTTGCTGAATTATGAATTAAAACTCATGTTTTTAACAAGTTATAGTTTGTTAATGATATAACTAAGCAGCTGCACCACTTTTAAAGTCCTCTAAAGTGAGTTCTTATAGGATATCGCAATTGTGTTCTTATGTGGGATGATTAATTGGGGGCTATGGTCTCACGTCCTCCACCTATTTTGAGGACTGTATTTGAATTGTTTTTGGACTATTTGTATGTATAAACATTGTGGGAACATTTGGTTGAAGTTGGTAAAGTTTTGGAATCATCAACATCGCTATGAAGCGAAGGGATGTAACGTTATGCCGCTTATTTATATGTTGCGTAGAATTGTTGTGTGTTGTGCTTTCTGGGCTATTGTAAGACTTTTGTGGAACTAGAACAGGCTGCACATGATATGTATATAAGGATGTTATTGCAAAATATGATTAGGGACGGAAAGTTTGAAAGAATACGCTCGGGTTTATAATTATACGCTTGCTACCCATGTGTTGATTTTTTATGAGATTGGGTTGCCAAGATGTATCTATTGGTTGCTAATGCTAGTTTTATCACCTATTATGTTTTAGATAAATATTTGGAGGAAGGGAAGGTTATCGCGAGATCGTACAGTGAGGTATGTAAGGCTACTTGATTTCACCTTATTTGGCATGAAACATAGATCCCTCCTTGGCACATAAAGGCACATACCAACTCCGACATAACTTTTAACCATGTCTTCTCCTTCACATGTTCATATGCTCCCATACATAGTCACCTTTAAATCTGCATACATACTTGGATACCAATATACACAAATTTGTTCTTCTTTATAAAGTTCATGTATTGTTCTACTTCTTATGCATTTCATTATTTGTGTAACTTACTCCTTTCATTGTGGTGTTGTCTTTTGTGATTATTTACATGTCATATGTTGTATCTACAGTCCTACAACTTCAATATTACGACCACCAAAAGAATTATCTCAAAGGTAATTGAAAGATAAAGTAAAGTATATTGCTTATTGATGGGTGGTAACCTGAGGGGTGGAAGAATCACCTAGCCAGGGTCGATCCTATCACGAGGGGTAGCCCAAGGGGTTAAAGGAAAAACCTAGCCAGGGCCGATCCCAATATAGATTTACCACTGTTCAGCTAGTCATTTGTATTATTTGTTGTGCACAGATTATACAGTAAAGGTAAAGTAATAGAAAGAACATAAAGTACATGATCCCAAAGTATAACTAAAGGTGTTCCCTTATCTTACACCAGTGCATAGTTTCATTCGGTCCAATACCCATGATATTCAAGATATTGTAGACCTCATCAATGAACTCTTGTGGATCTTCATCCAACTTTAACCTATGAAAAATGGAGGATTCATCCTCATGAAGTCTCTTACCCTAGCTCCCGGGGTAGTGACATGACGGGATTGGGCCCCTTGTTGGACTTGGTTAGCCACCACTTGGTCAACAATGGTAAGAGCATCCCGGTGCTCACCATTGGAAGGTTGCTCATCGGGAGTTTAGGCACATCTTCCTCAAGTGTTTTGCATGGTCTAACACAGCAAAGAATAATCATTTGGGGGGAGGGGGCGGAACTCACCACAACTATATAGTACGACTTAGAACATGAAGAAGAGAAACATTTCCTAAAACATCTCATAGCCTCTTATTCATAGTCATGGCACGCTTCACAACCATGAATAGTAATCGATGCAGTGTGTTGAACTTTGAGAATCTATAACCTAGTGCTCTGATACAAAGTTTGTCATGACCTAAGCCTAGGGCCTAGACGTGACACGGTCAATGGGGAACCCGAAGGAAACCCAAACAAGCCTATTTACTTGTCATTACACATCGTTGATCGCAGAAGTATATAAAAGTCATATAGAATAAGAATAGGGGCAACGGGGCTAAAGAAAAGCTTGAATAGACCTCATAATCAAGAGACAAGAGTGAAAGCTCATACATAGATACCCAACATGTCCAACAAGCACCTCTTCCATAGATAGAACGAGTGCCAAGACAAAGCTACTGGGCTCATCCTCATAGTCAAATAGAACATAAGAAAGTGTCTCAAGATATAGATAATAGATAGATTAAGGTCCCCGAAATGGAGGACTCACCAAATTGGTTTAAGTAGAACTGATCTAGCTACGTGGTGGAGGAGGATGATCAACTTGAGCACCAGTCCCTACATGGTGATATCATGTAGGCAAGAATATGTGTTAGTACATTTGAGTGTACTAAGTTTGTAGGATGTAATCAAAATATATAATCATAACCAGAGATAGTATATTAGTAATATGGGCATGCATGAGCAATGTTTGTACTAAAACATGCTTAGATAACTCATACTCTTATAAGATATCATATATGAAGAATAGGCCAAGCTAGATTTCAAAGGTATAAACCCCTTGG
>JAPFFP010042291.1:0-14261 GCA_026153255.1 Solanum medicagineum | reverse complement strand
CTATTTTGATCCAATCGAGGACTTCCGACTCAAACTTAATTATGCACACCAAATTCACTTGATACTCTAATCATGCATCGAAAAATATACTTAAGTACAAATTACATGATATCCACACAAAATTTCCAATTGGATAATTATCCTTAATTTAAAGAAATACGGGGTCTAACAACTTACCTTTGCCTTCAAGCTTGATAGCCTCCTTAAGAACCCTTAAAGCCTCTTTTGGTTGCTTTACAAAGTCAAGAAAAGTTGAGAGAAAACTTAGAGAGCAATCTAATTTTTGTTTTGGTCAAGTTGAAAATGACTTGTGGGGATGTTTTGAGCCCTTTATAAAGGGTCTCTTGGACGAATTACTCTTGACATTTTGAACAACATTTACCACATAATAATAAGTTGGTTATCTAGCAGCTTGTCCCTTACACTTGGGCCTAAATGGGTCTCCAAGTTGATGGGCTTTGGCTGCCCATTTTCCAAACTTCTCTTCACTTGGTTTGAGCCCAAATGGTTAAGTGTGTTGTGATGTACTTGGGCTCTTTTTATATTCTTCTTGGACCTAAAATAAAGTGCATTTATGATGCTAAAACTTGGGCTAAAGTTACACCCTTAACACAGACTTTATTCATAATTGGACTTGGACAAATCCGACGTCGGGCCTCATCTCCGTTTAGCTAGCAATTTATGCTAAGCAAGTAGGTGACTCACCTGCTAGCTTCCTAAGTCCTATAACCACCTCAATTCTCTTACTTCATTTAAGGCTATGATCTCCTCAATTTGATACAAAACATGTATAACACTCGACCCTCTTAGGCTTTAGACGCACATATCCCCCTATATAACATGAAATTCGAGAACTTTTAAAAATAGGCGCTAATTTGACCAAACCATATCATGTTTAATTTGCATGGTACTAGTATTGTAAGATGTGGGGTGTTACACCACCACTGAATTAAATACTAAAAATAACATGGATAATGAATTCAAGCCTCTAATTGAGAACAGGCCTCACCAATAGATGGATGGATGGCTGGTCCTCAACGGAGCGTCTGCTAAGGAACTCTGTCACCTGCCTCTGCATCATAAATGATACAGGTCCAGAGGATATGAGTACGTATAATGTATGATATGTAAAATGACCAAAACAGAAACTCAAGATAAGGCACTATGTTAAAGTAACTAAAACATGTCTCAAATTAAGATAGCATAAGTAATAAATGTAATACATGCTGAAAATAGAACATATGCTAAAAGTTTGTATGTAGAAACAAACTTCCTTTAACTTGGGGAGCTTTTCCAACCGACAACCACCATTATGAGCTTCGTCATAATACAACATCTTGCCTATGCTGCCAGAGCCATACTTTGCCGGGGTATGGAATGAAAAGTAGGGGATGGATACATCCAAAAATTGGGCCATCTCAGTGACAATGAAAAGTTGTACTTTTGGTACAATCCTATCCTACACTATGTAGTTTATGAGTTCAAGTTATTATTACTCTCACTCATATTGGTGCTCAATACTACTCCCAAAATAATTTTTATAGTGCTCATACTTAAAAGAGTATTCTTGCTCAACGTATTACTTTGTTCTCTTTGGGACTCAGTCCAACCTTAGCTTTTCTTAAATTTTTCCCAACTTAACTCTTCTCATTGTCTGAAAGTTGTGTCAATGCAAGGTATTTCAACATGATCTTTATTTTTCTGATATCTTGCAAATACATAAGCTTCAAGTAATTCTTAAATTCAACTCAAAACTATGAATATCATAGCTTTTCATGAAATATATACAGGGTTCTCATAAATATAACAATAAATGTAAATATGGTCTCAATAGCTTACTTAGTACTAAAATCATTAAAGGTCATGACTTTTATAAAACAAAATGCATGAGCATGTATTTTGATGAAATTAACGAGTAATGGAGAAAAACTTGATCTCAACATAAAAATATCATCTTGGGCAGGAACTGGTTGTTATAGATACTAGGTTAATAGTAGGAGAACTTTTGGAGGGTCTTACATACCTTGGAAATTAGTTTCTTGGAAGAAATGAAGAAGATTATTGAAAGCCCTAGTTTTTGCCTCTTTGAATCTACGTTCTAGGTTCTTGGAAGGGTTTGAAGTTAATGATATGAATTAGCAAGTTCTAGGGGTTCAATTAGGTGAAAATTGACAAATTTAGGCTTAAAAGGGTGAGAAAAGATGAAAATATCCCTCTTTAAAATTGTAGGTTGGGTCATCTACGAGACCCTCTACGACTCATAGAAGCTTCTATAGCTCCATAGGGAACCTTTTGTAAACTTTTGGGTAATTTTTGAGATCTCTTGAATTCTGTACGAGCCCCATTTTATGACTCGTAGAGTGTTCTATGATCTGTAGGTGGGTCTGTAATGTCTGGGGTTGAAAATTGAAGTTTTTAGAGTTTTTCCACGAGTTAGAAATACGGGTCATACTGATTTACGACCCATAAAGAGGTCTCGTATTGCAACTCTACACTAGCAGTATTCAGTAAAACAACAATAACTTTTGACTCCAAACTCCAATTAAGGTGAAACCAGTTGCGTTGAAGAGCTAATTCGAAGAGGTTAATTTGGTATGTCATGGGACTTCTAATTTTTTATGTGCTAAGAGTTATGATCATCTAAAGTAGGCCCTTGCATAATCTAAGACTAGAAACTCATTTTATAGGAGAGGTTTGAACTCGACTAAGTGCTAGAGGGCTCTTATGACCTTAATACACTTCCCATATGTAAGGGAGGCTCGAAACAGAGGTACTTGTAAGGATAGAATTATGGGGTATCACAATATCTACCCTTTGGGATCATTCGTCACCAAATGAAGGTGAAACTGGGGAAATATTAGCATGTTTGCTACTCATTAACTAGTTTATCAATAAAAAGCTATCCAAACATCTTATTATTATTATACATGGATGTATCTCACTCAATGATAGGCATAAGGAATGTTAGCTTCATTCTCGCCATTGGAAGGCATGAATAGGTGAGGTATCTAGCTTTCATATTTACCTCGAATTTCCAAGTGGATTCCTCGATGAACTAGTTCTTCCACAATACCATAACAGAAGCAATCTCCTTTATCCTCAATTTATGAACTTGCCGATCTAGTATCTCAACTAGGATCTCTTTATATGTCAAGCTGTCCTGATGTGCAACCAAAATACAACACATTTGATGCCTAAAACTAGGATTTTGTGTGTTCTCAATGCAACTTTTATGGTTTTTATGTGTTTTTGTGTTTGTTTTTATAGGAAAAGCAGGTTGGTAAAATTTTCGGAAAAGTTACAATTTTTGCTGAGTTTTGAGGACATATGAGACCTTTTACGAGGCGTATCTCAGTTTACTAGTCGTAGAGGCAGTGGAGGATTTAAGTGATGAAGCTAAACTAATGTTCATCCATAAAAGACCCAGTTACCCAGGCCTACTACCCCTGAGCTAGGAGACCAAGGTACCAACCCCTCGATAGGTTACTCGGGCCTACAACCCCCGAGTTAGGGTTGGTCATCCCCAACACTATATAGACATATATATATATATATATATATATATATATAGACAGACACACACACACACACACACTCCTTTCATAATCATATACATACATTCCTTTTCATCATTATTACATCATCATTCTATCATCATTTCATCATCATATAATCATTAATCTCATAAAACATACATTGGACCTTCAATTCCTCAAGAATCCACAACCAGACATTAGATCAAACACTTAGAGGGTATGTGATGCTAGTGTCAAATCATGTAATTCAAGAGTGAATTCACGTTAGAAAAATCAGTGTAAGGACATCAATAGATACTTCGTAACACCCTCAAACAATATATATCAAGACCCTTCAACAATTCTCACAATAGACCCTTGCTTCATAGCTCCAAACATACTAAAACAATCACAGTTTCATAAACACAAGTGTGCAATGATTTTCACAATAGATAAGATCCATGAATAAATCAACTTTAAATCATGCAATTTTGAGTAAAAAGAGCTTGAGTATCATGGGTTAAAGGAACCCATGAAAGAAACCCACATACCCTAGCTTGGAGATGAATTTGATGAAGTTGGAGATGGAGACTTGAAGCTTGAGAGGAAATCCTTAGATCCAAAGAGGATTTTGAGACTTGAGTTTAGGAGATAAAATATTGGCTAAGTCTTTGAATGAGTATTAGGGAATGTATAGAATGATATGAGGGTGAAAATGGCTAGGTATAGGTATATTCACGTTTGGGGACACTTAGTCCCAAGGTTTAAAATCCTTGGACCGCAAGAAAAATAACAGGCGAAATTTACATAGGTCCACGTCTAGTATACGACGCAAACCTATTACGGAGGATAGATTTACACTAGTCTGCGACATCAGTGCGTCGCGTCACTGTCGCAGATCAGTTCTGAAAACCAAAATTTTGGAAATTTGAAATTGCTATTCGTTTGCTCTAAAATCGGGTATAGAGCGCTTTCCTCCTAATTTTTACCCCATGAACAAGGATATGAAGTTGTACATTAGATATCACACGCGATTTCGAGATAAATGAAATTTACCATTCCAGGCACTTCCAAGGCACATTTTCGGGCACTTTTTTGGGGTCGTTTCAATATCTCCCCCTTGGGAACATTCATCCCTGAATGTCAATGAGACGTATATGAGATGCACAAACATGACAATTTCAGCCCACATAGAGATGCAACAATGCACTTAAACATCATGTCAAAAACTTCATCATAAGTGTAAAATCATCATGAACTTCTCTATTTAAAAATGAACATATGTAATGACATGAGGCTGAACTTAAGACTTGAGATCAAATGAAGGACCTAGATCAATACCTTAGTATTGAGTGGAGTGGAAAAGGTAAGGATATCGCTTTTTCATGTCCGCTTCAGCCTCCCAAGTGGCATTCTCAACTTGTTGATTCCTCCAATGGACCTTAACAAAAGCCACCTCTTTGTTTCTCATCCTCTTAACTTGCCTATCCAAATTCTGAATCGAAACCTCTTCATATGTCAAATTATCCTCAACCACACCCATAACATCAAGAGGCACAATGGCATTCGAATCACCCACGAATTTCCTCAACATGCAGACATAGAACACTAGATGAACCAACACCATATCACTAGGCAACCTCAACTCATAAGCTACCTTGCCAAACCTCCTCATGACCTCATAAGGACCAACATATCATGGGAACAACTTGCCCTTCTTACCAAAATGGACCACACCCTTCATGGGTGATGTCACGACTTAAACCTAGGGCCTAGGCGTGACACAACGAATATAGGAACCCGAAGGGACCCCAAACAAGCCTCCTAGCATATCGTCAATCATCTTCGGTTGCAGAAGCATACAAAGACATATACAAATAAGAGTAAGGGAAATAGGACTAAGGTAAAAACTTGCATCAACAACGAAGTAAAAAGTCAAGAGTCAAGCTCATACATAGTACACACCTTGTCCAACATACACCTCTAAAACCTAGAAAGAGCTGGGCCCAAGATAAAGTAACCGGGTTCACCCTCATAGTCAAAGATAACACAAAATAGTGTCTCAATACATAGATAATAGAGAAAGACATAAACCAAAGTCCCCGAAATGGAGGACTCACCAACAAGCTTGGAATAACACCGTCTAGCCATGTGGTGGAGGAGGATTATCAACTCGGGCACTGGTCCCTACATGGTACTATCATGCACGCAAGAGTATACATTAGTATATTGAATGTAATAAGTATGTGGGATGCGATGTAGCAAGAGATAGGCATTATAATCCAAAGTGCAACATGATAAACAATAAGCATATTATAGCAAGATGGCATGTATGATCAACGCATAAGTAAATCATGCTGAAGTATATCATGCTCATATAGAATATCATATTTGATCAATGAGACCAAGCAAGCTATCCAAGGTATAAAACCCTTAGTGGTTGATGGTGGTCGCACCCTCCCATCCATGGTGACGAAGTATAAACCCCTCTCATGGTTGATGGTGGTCGAACCCTGCCATCCATGGTGACGAGGTATAAACCCCTCACATGGTTGATGATGGTCACATCCCAAACATCCATGGTGATGAAGTATAAACCCCTGGCATGGTTACCCGGGCTCTTTTCCCCCTGGATCGGGAATAGTCTATGCAATACTTTATAAAGGATTCACCATAGGCTCTAATGCAATATCTCATGTAGGAATAGACATATACATAACCTCATTTCATCATCTATAACATCATTCATATCATATCTCATGTTTTAGACCTTCAATTCCTCAAGAGGTCATAACCTAACATTTTATCAAACACCTTGGGGGCGTATAATGGGGGTAAAAGAGCATGCAATTTAGAGATGAAATTATGCAGGAAAATCAGTGGTAAAGCCTTTAGTCAACACCTTTCAACACACCAAAGCCATTCATATCAAAACCCCTCATCAAATCCAACATTAGATCCAAGATTTGAAGCTCAAAACATGCTAAAACCACCATATTTTCATAAATTAAAATCATTGTGCAGTAAATTTCTCAATGTTCAAGACCCACATGTAAAATCAACTTTAAATCATGCAATATTAAGTGAAAGAAGGTTTAGGCACCATGGGTGGAAAGACCCAATGGTTCAACACCACATACCTTAGCTTTTGTGAAGTTCTTGAAGAAGACTTTAATTGAAATTTGAAGCTTGGGTGAGATCTTTGAAGAAATCCTTGAGTTTGGGATTTGAATTCAGGGTTAGAAATGAGTCTAAGTGTTTGGGGAAATATTGGGGAATGGTTTTGGGTGATATGAGGGTGAAATAAGACTAAGTATAGGTGAAAATACGTTTCAAAAAACTTAGGTCCAATACTTAGAAAACTCTGGGTGAACTACGAAAAGACAGTACAGAAATTTCATCTCTCCGCGTCGCGGATGGTCTCTCGAAATCGCACCAAGCGAAATTTCATAATTCGATTCCTTTGCTTTAAAATCAAGATTAGACCCTTGTCACCCTAATTTGGACCCCCTGAACAAGAATATGAAGTTGTACTTTTAAAATTCCAAATGAATATTTAGATATATGGAAAACAAGATATCAGACACTTCCGAGGCACGTTTTTGGGCACTTTTTTGGGTCATTTCAATATCTCACCTTTGGGAACATTTTTCCCCGAATGTAGAAGAGACATACAAGACAAGAATAATTATGAACAAATCAGCCCCAACATGAATGCAACATTACATTTTAAACATCACTTTCAAAATCCCATTATAAGTGTGAAATCATCATAAATTGCAAACTTAAACATGAATTTACATGAATGACATATGGGATGAAATGTAAGAATTGAAGTCGCATAGTTGGACTTAAATTAGTACCTTAGGCTTGAGTTGAGTGGAATAGATAAGGGTACCGCTTTTGCATGTCCGCTTCGGCCTCCTAAGTAGTACCTTCGACTTGTTAGTTCCTCCGAAGGACCTTAACAGATGGTACCTCTTTGTTTCTTAGTCTCTTTACTTGCCTATCTAAGATCTACACCGGAAACTCCTCATAGGTTAAGTTGTCCTCAACAAAACGCACAACATCAAGATGCACAATTGCATTAGGATCACCAAAACATTTCCTCAACATAGAGATATGGAATTTCGGATGAACCAAATTCATTTTGCTAGGCAACTTCAACTCATAAGCCATCTTATCAACCCTCTTTATCACCTAATAAGGACTAACACACCTAGGACTCAATTTCCCTTTCTTACCAAAACGAACCACACCTTTCATTGGAGATACCTTCAAATTAATCCAATCACCCACTTGGAATTCTAGGTTTCTTCTTCTTAAATGGGCATAGGATTTTTGATGACTTTGGGTTGTCCCCAAACTTTCCCTAATCATATTTACCTTCTCAAGAACATACAAAACTAGATCCGTCC
This sequence comes from Solanum medicagineum, assembly GCA_026153255.1. Taxonomy (NCBI): domain Eukaryota; kingdom Viridiplantae; phylum Streptophyta; class Magnoliopsida; order Solanales; family Solanaceae; genus Solanum; species Solanum medicagineum. Next base: position 6,328 of record JAPFFP010042291.1, on the reverse strand, counting down.
CCAATAAAGCCACCTCTCCAACCTCAAACCATCCCACCGGTAATCTATAACATCTCCTATAAAGAGCCTCAAATGGAGCCATACCGATGCTAGAGTTATAGCTATTGTCGTAGCCAAACTCAATCAATGGAAGATGGTCATCCCAACTACCTTTAAGCTCCAAGACACAAGCCCAAAGTATATCTTCAAGTGTTTGAATTATCCTTTCGGCTTGGCCATCCGTTAAAGGGTGGAAGGTCGTACTTAGGTGAACTTTGGTACCAAGACTCCTTTGGAAAAACTTCCAAAAGTGGGAAGTAAATTGTGCACCCATGATCCGATATAATGGATAAGGTAACCCCATGCAGCCTCACTAACTCATGGATGTACAACCTTGCATACTCCTCAGGCCCATATGTAGTCTTGACCAGTAAAAAGTGAGCCAATTTCGTCATTCTATCAACCACCACCCTAATGGAATCAAAAGCTTTCCTAGTATTGGGCAACCCAACCACAAAGTCCATGTTAATCGCCTCCCACGTCCAAGTAGTAAGCTCTATGTATTTGGTTGACCACCCGACCTTTGATGTTCGTCTTTGACTTGTTCACAAATATAGCATCTGGAAACAAATTTGGCAATATCTCTCTTCATGCCTCCCTACCAATACACATCCCTCAAGTCTGGATATATTTTGGTGGAACCGGGGTGCATAAAATAAGAGGAATTATGGGCTCCATCAAGAATTTTCTCCCTCAAACCATCAACACATGGCACACATAACCTACTTTGTATCTAAGGGCCCCATCTCCCCCTTGAGAGAAAACCTCTATATTTCCCTCTTTCACCAAGGCCTTCAATTCAAGCGAGTCTTCTAGATCTTGTTTAGCTATCACCTCATCAATCAAGGAAGATTTAGAACCATCAACAACAACAAGACCATCACCCACATATTCCAACCTCACCCCCAATCTAGCCAACTTATGCACCTCCCTAGACATCTCCCTTTCACCACCATCCATATGAGCTAGGCTACCCATGGACACCCGACTCAAAGCATCCGCCACAACATTTGCCTTACCCCAATGGTAATGCACACTCATGTCATAGTCCTTAAGGAGTTCTAGACACCTTCTTTATCTGAAGTTAAGATCTTTTTGAGTGAAGACATATAGAAGGCTTTTATGATTGGTGAATACATCAACATGAACCCTATACAAATAATGACGCCAAATCTTTAATGCAAACAGCACGACGGCCAATTCAAGATAATGGGTAGGTTAGTTCTTTTCATGCAATTTGAGTTGTCTAGAAGCATAGGCTATGACCTTACCATTTTGCATTAATACCTAACCCAAACCAACTCTAGATGCATCATAATACACAACAAAATACTCAAGCCCTTCCGGTAGAGACAATATAGGAGCGAACACAAGTCTATCTATCAATGTTTGGAAGCTTTTCTCGCATTCATCGGTCCACACAAACTTCACCTTCTTTTGAGTCAATTTTGTCATAGGAGAAGCAATGGAGGAGAACCCATTCACAAACCTTCTATAGTAACTCGTAAGGCTGAAGAAACTCCTAATATCCAACGGGGTCAATGGTCTAAGCCAATTCCTAATCACATCGATTTTCTTAGGATCTATTTTTACGCCATCCCCTGACACCACATGACCCAAGAATGAAACCTCTTTCAACCAAAACTCACACTTATAATATTTAGCATACAATCTCTCCTCCCTTAACCTTTGCAACACAACCCTCAAATGACCCATATTCTCTTCTATACTATGTGCATTGATCAAAATATCATCAATGAAGACCACAAGAAAGGAATCAAGGTAGGGCTTAAAGATTCTTTTCATTAGGTCCATGAAGATGGCCGGTGCATTAGTCAACCCAATGGACATCAACACAAGTTCCTAATGCCCATATCTAGTCTGAAAGGCCGTCTTGGGAATATCACACTCCCTCACCCGCACTTGATGGTACTCGGACCGAAGATCAACCTTAGAGAAAAAGCTATCCCTTTGCAATTGGTCAAACAAGTCATCAATCCTTGGAAGAGGATATCTATTCTTTATAGTGACTCTATCAAGTTGTCGGTAGTCAATACAAATTCTAAGTGACCTATATTTCTTCTTTACAAACAACATCGGTGCACCCCAACGGGATTGGCTAGGTCTAATAAATCCCTTCTCCAACAAATCCTTCAATTGCTCATTTAACTCCTTTAACTCTGCTGGGGCCATATGGTAAGGGGGAATGGAGATAGGTTGTGTGTCGGGGAGGAGATTTATACCAAAATCTATCTCCCTTTTGGGAGGGACACTGGGAAGGTCATTTGCGAAGACATCAGGAAACACATTCATAACTGGAACCGACTCGATGGAAGGGACTTTGGGTTCCATGTCTTTGACCCTCACAATATAATACAAACACCCCTTGGAAATTAACCTGTGGGGCTTTAACAAGATCACAAGGTAGAATTTGATGCAATATGAAAATCGAAGAATTCCTATACACCCTCCTAGCAACAATGGATGCACCAATAGGAGTATACACTTCATATGACATGCAACAACTCCGACTCAACATGGAACTTTTTAGCAACAAAGGGGGTAACAAAAGAAAGGGTGGCACCCAGATCAATCAAAGCGTATACATCAAGATAAAAAAATTTCAATATCGGTAACAACATCGGGGACCTCACCAACCACTTGCCTCCCAAATAGAGCATAAAGGCGATTCTGCCTTGGGGCACCACCTCTACCCAATGAAACCGCATTCGCACTCCGAACCTTGCCACAATTTTTGGACAATCTGCTTTCTTGTGGCCAACCTCCCCACATTCAAAGAATACATTGGAACCCTTCAAGCATGGACCCTTATGACTCATCTAGGACACACATCATTAGGAGCCATCCCAACATTACCTTGAGGCCTAGGGAAGTCATTGGCAAACCCCCTAGTAGTAGCATGAGGAGGCCTTTGGTCTTAAGGAAATCTAACAGCCTTGGGAAACTTGCCTTCAAGTCGGGCCTTCTTAGCCTCAGGGCCCCTCCTCTTTCTCAACTTCTCCTCTTCCATTTGCTCGGCATATGTCATCGAATGAGATAAGTCCATGTCACTGATAAGCATTGCAGATCGACACTCTTCACTTACCAAATTAGAGACCCCCAAAACAGACTTGTTCATCCTTGACCTTGAATCGGTCACCAAGTGAGGGGCATACTTTGAGAGTTGATTAAATTTGAGGGCATATTCCCTCACACTCACACCACCTTGTTTCAAGTCCATAAACTCAACCAACTTTGCATCCCTAAGCTCAAGTGGGAAGAACCGATTAAGGAAGGCCAACTTGAATTCCTCCCAAAGCACCACATAGCTATTACATTTCTCACCTTTTCATTGATAAACCAAATTTGGACCAACCCCTTGAGTTGGTACGCCGCCAACTCCACCTTGTCATTTGGACCCACACCTATAATAGGCAAGATTTTGTAGATTTCATCAATAAACTCTTATTGATCTTCATCCACCTTTGACCCATGGAAAATCGGAGGACTCAGCCTCATGAAATCGCTTATGCTAGCTCCCAAGGTAGTAGCATGAGGGGCTTGGGCCCCTTGTTGGACTTGATTGGTCACCACTTGGGCAAGCATAGTAAGGGCATCCCAGAGCTCACCATTGGTAGGTTACTCCTCGAGAGTTTGGGCCCGTCTTCCTCTTGTATTCAGTATATCAAAGAACAATCGTTGGGGGGGAATACTTATCATAACCCTATAGCATGACTTAGCACATGAAGAAGGGAATCGTTTCCTAAAACGTCTCATAGCCTCCTATTCATAGTCATGGCGCACTTCACAACCATGAATAGGACTCTAATCGACACGGTGTGTTGGACTCCGAGGATCTATCAACTTAGTGCTCTGAAACCAAGTTTGTCACGACCCAAACCTAGAGCCTAGGCGTGACACGACGAATGGAGAACCCGAAGGAACCCCAAACAAGGCCTCCTAGCATATCGTCACACATCCTTGGTTGCTGAAGCATAAAAAGACAAATATGAATATTAAGGGCAATAGGACTAAGGGAAAAACTTCCATCAACATCGAAGTCAAAACTTGCAAATCTTGAAGGATGAGAGGTTGTTTTCTAAATATGAAAAGTGTGAATTTTGGTTGAAAGAGGTTGCTTTTCTAATACATGTGGTGTCGTGTGATGGCATTAAGTTGGATCCTAAAAAGACGGAGGGGATAAGAAATTGTTCTAGACCCTTGACTCCGTCTATATTAGGAGTTTCTTGGGTTTGGCAGGTTACTACCGGAGGTTTGTGAATGGGTTTTCTTCTATTGCTTCCCTTATGACTAAGTTGACCCAAAAGAAGGCAAAATTTGTTTGGACCGATGAATGTGAAAAAAAAAATTCAATCTTTGAAAGATAAGCTTGTCTCTGCTCCTATCTTGGCTCTACCGAAAGGGTTTGTAGTTTATTGTGATTCCTTAAGAATTTGTTTGGGGTATGTTTTGATGCAAAATGGCAAGGTGATATTATATGCCTCTATGCAACTTAAGGTGCATGATCGAAATTATCCCATCCATGATCTTGAATTGGTGGCCGTGGTGTCTGCTTCGAAAGTTTGGCATCACTATTTGTATGGGTTCATGTTGATGTGTTTACTGAGATCAAGAGTCTCCAATATATTTTCACAGAAAAGATCTTAACTTGAGACAAAAAAGGTGGTTAGAGCTCCTAAAAGATTATGATATGAGTATGCATTATCATCCCGTCAAAGCTAATGTTATAGCCAATGCTCTAAGTAGAGTGTCCATGGGTACCCATGCTCATATTGATGTTGGTGGCAAGGAAGTGGCTAGAGAAGTTCACCGGTTTGCTAGGTTGGGGATTAGGTTGGATGAAGTTGAAAATGGTGGTGTAGTGGTTGTTGATGGTTCTAAATATTCATTGATTGAGGAAGTCAAGTCAAAACAAGAACTTGACCCTACCTTGCTAGAGTTGAAGGCCTCAGTGAAGGATTGTAAAGTGGAGGTTTTCTCCCAAAGGGAAGATGGTTCCCTTAGGTACCAAGGTAGGTTGTGTATGCCTAATGTTGATGACTTGAGAGAGTTGATTCTGAAGGAGGCCCATTTATTCATCCTATTATATTCACCCCTATTCCATAAATATGTATAGAGACTTAAGGAAGGTGTATTGGTGGAGTTGTATGAAGAGGGATATTACCAAGTTAGTATCCGGTTGTCATAATTTTCAACAAGTGAAATACGAACATCAAAGGTCGGGTGGCCTAGCCCAAGATGTAGAAATTTCTACTTGGAAGTGGGAAGAGATCAACATGGATTTTGTGGTTAGGTTACTTATGACTAGGATATAGTTTGATTGTATTTGAGTTGTTGTGGATAGAATGACAAAGTCGGCTCACTTTCTACCAGTCAAAACCATTTATTATGCCGAAGATTATACTAAGTTATATATCCATGAGTTGGTTACATTGCACGGGGTTCCCTTATCTATCATTTCGGATCATGGTGCTCAATTCACTTCTCATTTTTAGAGGTCCTTCCAAAGAGGTCTTGGTACCAAGGTCAAGCTTAGCACGACTTTTCACCCTCAAACGGATGGTCAAGCCAAAAGGACTATCCAAACACTTGAGGATATGCTTATAGCTTGTGTTTTGGAGTTTAAGGGTAGTTGGGATGAACATCTTCTACTTATTGAGTTTGCTTACAACAATTGTTACCACTCTAGCGTTGGTATGGCTCCCTTTGAAGCTTTATATGGTAGGAATTGTAGATCCCCAATTTGGGTGGTTTGATGTGTGGGAAATCGGTTTGTTAGGCCTAGATTTGGTTATGGATGCCTTGGAGAATGTAAGGCTGATAAGGGAGAGATTGAAGACAACCCAAAGTAGACAAAAGTTCTCCGATGTGAGGAGAAGAGATCATTGTTTAAGGTTGGAGATTGGGTTTACTTGAAAGTCTCCCATGAAGGGTGGGGTCCAGTTTGGCAAGAAAGGGAAATTGAGACTAAGGTTTGTGGGTCCGTATTGAGTTTTTAGGATAGTTGGTGTGACGCCTAAAGTCCCATTAAGGCGGACTGGCACTTGTTGCCAATAAGGCCCAGGAGAACCAACGAGTATCTATGCGCTTTCTCTACATATTATAAGGGATTTCTACATTTAACATTCTATTAAGAAAGCAAACAGTAATAACAAGCCAAAAGGAAATGCATATGGCTAGTCCGTTGTGGACACGGTGTCTAAAGTACGAGACATGACCACACTTTAATTTACATAGTCTACAAAGCCTCTAGATAAGGAAAAGTATC